>JACXGM010008402.1:0-20571 GCA_016801145.1 Umbra pygmaea | reverse complement strand
CTCAGTGACAATTTGAGAAGAATGTTAGGCTCTGGGCAGTTAGAGAACGGCCGAGTAATGGCCGTGGGGACCTTGGATAAATGTGTAATAGAGGCAAATGGAATGCATACTGAGTGATAGAAAGACACACTCCACATATAATACAAAACCAATAGGTTTCATTTCTTCATTCACTAAGTGTACAGTACTGACAATTGAGACTGAGTTAAGATGGTTGAGACTCGGGGTAGGATGTGGTTTTATGTTAGCGCAATAAATCCTCCAGCCCTGTTGCCTTTAAATGCCATATTACCGCTGTATGTTGAACCGAGAGTTAAAGCAAATGATCAACCATTATTACATGTTGTTATTTTTTGTTTTTACTGGGCTTGTCGGTAATCCATCGTACCGTGTTCATACATCAACTTTTCTTACAGTGAGAACTGGTTGTCTCATTAGCATGGCCTCTGCAGTGGGTAATTACAATGCATCGTGAAAATGTTCCTTAGCATGTTAGAAAACTCTCACCCAAGCCCAGTCAGCTGAATCCTGGGGCAAGGCCCAGTCCTACAGCACCCCAGCGAAAATAAACAGTGAAGGCACACTGCGGGTAATAACACGAGCCTGTCACAATGATTAAAAACAAAACGGTAAAACATTTGTAGCCAATTACAGCATTATTTCATTTTTTAACTGGAGAGCAGATAAAACTGTGGACCCGTGAATTCACTGCAAGCTACAAGTGTAGTGAGCGTAATGATAATCACATTGAACATTGTCATTACAATTTTAGTTTTTGTTCCACAATACATTTTTTTCCATTCATCAAATTGCGTATTGCAAAGTACAACTTTGTATAAATGTGGAAATTATTCATACCAAACGTGGGTAGCAGTGGAGTCTGCTGAACCTTAATTGAGGAGAATGGGCTCATGTTATTATTTGGATTGGAGTGAATGGGATATTATCTCAATCTGGGTTTAATGTGTTTTAACTCAATTCTATTTACTCCAGTCCAGACAGTAATATGAGTCGATCCTCCTCAATAAGGTTTACCAGCCTCCACTGGTGGGTAGGTATATAAAGGGAACACCTGTTCAAGTGATTGTTTGACAATGAGATGAAAACATAAATGGTTGTTTTATACTGCACTAAAAGGTAAAACCTCATACGAAAGTGATCTTACACATCTTTCAGAGAATTCTATGTTTAATCATATGATTACACCCATACATTGTTTTCCAGTGTGTCTACCGGTATGACTATGTTATACTAACCTTAGTTCAGAACCTAGCTGCCCTATAACGGGCTGTGACAGGGGCATCCATGTATCATGCATGTGTACGTCTATATTGACAGTATGTACTGTGGCATTGTGGTCCGGAGTGGTCACCGAGGGCTCATACTTTGAGACGAAACTGGATTAAATGACACAACTTCGTTGAAATGGTATCCGAAAAGATTTAAGGAAGAAGCTTGTTTATTTGAGGGATGGCATTTTATCTACCATGTCTGTAATGGGCTGGTTAGCCAAAGACAGGTAAGATTCCAATTTTGACCCCGGGACAATATAACACAGGCACAGCCGGGCACATTATACGAATGGTAAAGGAAAACTCCAGACCCCTAAACACCTCAAAATCATTGTGCCTGTCATGTTTCCGACACAACAGTCACTAAAAACACCTTCTCAGCACGTTCTGTAATTCCCAACTGGCCACCGTAAGTGACTGGAAAGTTACACAGTGACGTCACTGCAACATTTCTGAAAGTACTGCTAAATTCACGGGAGGCATTCGATTGACTTCCTGATATTTATTTGTCCCGTTTTATTCTCCAGTCAAATCGATTCAAAGATTGACTCAGTTCAACTCTAAGAGTTTGTATTTTCTAAAATGTTGCGGTGACATCACTTTATACATTTTGTTTCACTTACGGTGGCCGGGTTGGGAATTACTGAATGTGCTGAGAAGGAATATTTATGTGAGAAACATGACAGGCACAACGATTTTGAGCTGTTTAGGGGTCTGGAGTGTTTCTTTAATACTTATACGTACTTCTGTACTCAGACAAGTACAGTATGCTGAGGGTAGAAGATCATTATTTCAAATTAAATCAAGTGAGACAGGACACATCTCTGCTGGTCTGAGGTGGAGCTGGCTTTTCAAGGAAGGAAGTGAAGTACCAAGTGCAAGTGTATTTCATGAACTGTACTGAGACTGATTCCATTGATTTGTGGCATGTTTGGTTCTCTGGGTGTGGGTCCTGGCACTGTGGTTCGTGGTGCGTGGGTTGGTGTGGTCCAGAATTAATATGTGTTTGACAGCGTACGTTACAAAAGAAAAAAAGAACAGCTTCAGCGCGCCAAAAAGCAAAACACACTCTGCACTCCAACCTCTGCATTGGCAGTGCCTGGGCTAAGATAGTTCTTTTAAACAATCTGGCCCCAAATCTATTGAACCTGTCCGCTTTCATCAGGTTCAGGATTGCATTGTGATCTCTGTTGTTCAATTCAGATTTAACACCTATTTACTCCTAACATCGACAGTTTTTTTCGTACCGTAGGCCATCGGTACTCAAAATATACACTTCAACGGCTGAAGCCTTTGGTGTAACAGTGTCATGGTTGCCCCTTCCTGGACGTGATGGGGTGTTTTCTCACTCCATGTTATATGTTTGTTGTCCCACGGACTGTTCACGTCATCATTGTGTTATCTCCATTCACCCTACAAATCACTAAGCTTCACCTCAACCACCCTGGAGTCCTATAATTTATTTATTTAGTTCCTGTTGGTGTTAGGTTTGACTCTGGCTCAATATTCTTGTGTACGTATGTGTCTTTGTTGGTATACTGAGTATTATTACGACAATATGTTTGACTCATCACAGCCGTTTGTTTTGCAAACTGGTTATTAGAATTAAACTGTGTTTCATTTCTAAACTTCACATTTGTTGATAAGCTATCTGTTGATAAGCAACTAATCTGTTGATAAGCAACTAATTGTGTATTTTAGGGGTAGGGGTAAGTTTACAATATGGTTAAGGTTAATGGTTAAGTTTAGGCTTAACATTAGGGGAAGGGTTACGGTTAGGATTAGGGTTAGAGTTAGTAGATTGTTTGTTAAAATGTTGTTGAGCATCTACAGATATACCTTTTGGACTCTCAAAAGAAAGTGTTAACCTAAACTTATACTGAGCTATATTAGGTTAAAAAAAAGTTCTGATGCAGATAACAGAATATGAGTGATGTTATCATGAAATATTATTTAGTTTAATCCTTTCCTTTGGTGAGCGCAAAGATGAAGGAAGAACAGAGAGAGAAAAAGATGTAGGGAGAGAGGACAGTAAAAATAACAGAAGAATAAAATGTAAAATCAGAGGATGAAAGAAAGGATGCAGACAGAGGGAGCTGTATCTTTTTTATATTGAATATTAAAAGTTCAATTTTGCAAACCAATCCAAGGAATACACAATTGTACGTGCCATGCGTGCCAAATCCCATAACTAATGTGAAATTATTGAAAAGTGAAAGGATGACAGATTCAAAACAACGATTACTTTAGAAAATGTGTTTGGCTTTTCCTTTGTGCTTGGCTCGTCTAAAGCAGAGCACCCATCAGAGCTTACCAACAGGCTTTCTTTGGCGCCTTTTGTCAAAGTCAGTTATTTAATCCCTGAATCATCTTCACTCCTCAGCAGCTCCCTCCTCCCCTCTCCCTTCTCCTGGTCCTTCTTCCCTCCGTTTGTCTCAAATAGAGCACTTCCAGACCTGGAGCTGTTATGACGGTGGCGTTGGCTGAGTGTGTGTGTTCAGTGTTCAGCACTCTGCCCAGCGGTGCACATAATGAACTGCAAATGGGGCTAATGTGCTCGCTGACGCGCCAGCTTTTAATGATCAGCCCCCGATTGATTTACCTGAGGCCTCTCTCAGGCATTAACCAATAACAGAGACAGAGGAGAGCAGAGGAATGGAAAAGAGGAAAGGCTGCATGCCCAGGCTACCTCAGGGGACGGGCAGGTCAGTGTGGTCATCACCGTGTCCCCGGCGGCAGGCAGCATACAGCCAACAAACCCACAAACGCAAGGATAAAAGCTCATTGAGGACTTAAGAGCACTGAGCTGTTCATCTTCTAATTCTCACACTTATCTCCATCTTCTTGTTTTTAAACTACATTCACCGGCCACTTCGTTAGGTACATGTTGCTAGCACCAGGTTGGACTGCCTTTTGACTACAGAACTCTCTTCGTGGCATAGATTCAACAAGGTGCCCGGAAACATTCCTCTGAGATTTTGGTCCGTATGGACATTATTGCATCATACAGTTGGTGCAGATTTGTTGGCTGCACGTCTGTGATGCGAGTCTCCCGTTCCACTACATCCCAAAAGTGCTAGATTGGATTGGGATCTGGAGGCTATTTGAGGACAGTGAAAGAAACCAGTTTGAGATCATGTGAGCATTGTGACATGGTGAGTTATCCTGCTGGAAGTAGTTACTAGAAGATGAGTACACTGTGGTCATAAAGGGATGGACATGGTCAGTAACAACACTCAGGTAGGCTGTGGAATTTATGATGATCAATTGGTACTAAGGGCCCCAAAGTGTGTCAAGAAAATATCCCCCACACCATTATACCACCACCAGCAGCCTGAACTGTTGATACAAGTCAGGATAGATCCATGTTTTCATGTTTCAAATTCTGAACCAACCATCTGAATGTTGCAGCAGAAATCGAGACCCATCAGACAATGGAACTTTTTTCCAATATCCTATTGTCCAATTTTGGTGGGTCCATGCAAATATTAGCCCCAATTTCCTGTTCTTACAGGTAACTGACGGGAGTGGCACCTATCGTGGTCTTCTGGTGCTGTAGCCCATCTGCTTCAAAGTTTGACTTGTTGTGCATTCAGAGGTGTTCTTTCTATCAGCTCGAAACTGTCTGGCCATCCTCCTCTGACCTATGCCATCAACAAGGCATTTTTGCTAAGAGAACTGCTGCTCACTGGCTTATTTGGACCATTCTCTGTAAAGCCCAGAAATGGTTGTGCAGGAAAATCCCAGTACAGCAGCACTTTCTGAAACTCAAACCAGCCCGTCTGGCACCAACAACCACGCCACGTTCAAAGTCATTTAAATCACATATCTTCCCCATTCTGATGCTTGGTTTAAACTTGACCATGTCTACATGCCTAAATGCATTGACTTACTGCCACATGATTAAAAATTGGCGTTAACCAGCAGTCGAACAGGTGTACCTACTGAAGTGGATGATGAGTGTATTTAGTGTAGACTAAGGTAATGTAGAGTAGGGTAATGTACTGTAGTTGTGGTCATTTAGCTGCATTGGATACATGCTCTTGGAGTTTTTATGCCCTTCCTTCTATTGGTCTGGGTACACTAGACTTTAAACTGCACACTAGTGATACAAAACATATAACTCAATACAGTTCAACCCACTTTGTGAACCACTGCCTGTTGTTCATCTTGTCACCAGCCCAGCCATGTGTAAAATAACATTTGACCTTCCACATATGCATGATTGACCCTTCACCTTTAGGCACTCCTAATGGCTGTGGTGCAAACAGCAATGGAATGTATACTATTCTTTTTGTGGAGACTTGGCACATAACACCATCTTAGCCAGTTCCCTCTATGTCGTTAATAAGACTAATATTTCATTAACTTTTGTCCTTGACTTTTCTTTTTGTCCCCAGCATGTGCTTTCCTTCAAAAGCTGCATGTCATATATATGTACAATATAGGATCTAATTAGAAGACAAATTAGATATTCAAACAGTTGTAATAATCCTAATAAAAATGTTTCATTTGTTGACAAAACTTAATTGTTGCAGTGACTTTAGGTGTAATTACTTAGGTATGATTTTCTGATTGTTTTGTTCTTCCTCTCTGTCCTGTCACAATCGTTTTGCATTTTACTGTGTTGTTAAAATGTTGTAAAGTGAGTTTTTAACTAAAGGACTTACTGACAAATCAGTTGTTTGCGTTAGTAACAACTAAACAAATGGCTTTTACATTCTCTTTATGTACCAGGTTGGTTCATAGTGTACACCGTATTCCAAATTATTATGCAAATTCGAATTAAGTGTCATAAACATTAAATATTTGGTTTTCAATCAAACTAATGGATGGTATTGTGTCTCCGGGCACTTTGGATCACTGAAATCATTCTCAGACACTTGTGATAATGAGTTCGCCAGGTGAGTCCAATTAAAGGAAAACTACTTAAAAAGGATATTCCACATTATTAAGAAGGCCACAGGTTTCAAGCAATATGGGAAAGAAGAAGGATCTCTGTGCTGCGGAAAAGCATCAAATAGTGTCTTCGACAAGGTATCAAAACATTTGATATTTCACGAAAACTTAAGCATGATCATCGTACTGGGAAGAGATTTGTCGCTGATTCAGAGCACAAATGGGTTCGTGCAGATAAAGGCATAATGAGAAAGGTTACTGCCAGACAAATTCATCGGATTAAGAGAGCAGCTGCTAAAATTCCAATACAAAGCACCAAACAGGTATTTGAAGCAGGTGGTGCTTCTGGAGTCCCGCGAACTTCAAGGTGTAGGATCCTCCACTGGCTTGCAGTTGTGCATAAACCTACTATTCGGCCACCCCTAAACAATGCTCAGAAGCAGAAATGGTGGCAGTGGGCCAAGAAATACATGAAGACAAATTTTCAATGATCAGTGCTGATCAGTGCCGTGCAACCCTGGATGATCTAGATGGATGGAGTAGTGGAAGGTTGGTGGATGGCCACCATGTCCCAATAAGGCTGCAACGTCAGCAAGGAGGTGGCGTAGTCATGTTTTGGGCCGGAATCATGGGGACAGAGCTGGTTGGCCCCTTTCAGGCGTGCAACTTTTTTCATTACTTTGCAGGCCCCTTCAGAGTCCATGACGGTGTGAAAATGACCTTGGGAAAATATCTAGAGTTTCTGACTGACCACTTTCTTCCATGGTACAAAAAGAAGAACTGTGCCTTCCGTAGCAAAATTTTCTTCATGCATGACAATGCACCATCTCATGCTGCAAAGAATACCTCTGTGTCATTGGCTGCTATGGCCATAAAAGGAGAGAAACTCATGGTGTGGCCCCCATCCTCCCTGATCTCAACTCTATTGAGAAACTTAGGAGCATTCTCAAGCAAAATATCTATGAGGGTGGCAGGCAGTTTGCATCAAAACCGCAGCTCTGGGAGGCTATTCTGACATCCTGCTAAAAAATTTAAGCAGAAACTCTCCATAAACTCAAGGTCAATTGATGCAAGAATTGTGAAGGTGATATCAAAGAAGGGGTCCTATGTTGACATGTAACTTGACCTGTTAACATGTGATTTATTGAAATAGCTTTTGATTTCAGTATATATGACCTCCTAATGCTGCAATTTCAACAAATGACCATTTTCAGTTCTTTACAGCCTATAAAATGTTTTTGAAACTCTGTTGTGCATTATAATTTAATCATTTGGAACAGTACATTTTGAGGTTTTTTATTTTTGAAAGAAATACTGATTTCATTGGCTGGTTTGTTCAATGAAATTTGACTTATAACCTAACGGTTGGTGACTTGAAATATACTGCTGCAACTGTTTTCAAATCCCTCCAGATATTTTCTATGCGGTCCAAGTCAAGTGACTATGATGGCCACTGTAGAATCTTCCTGGGCTTTTTCTGCAACCAAGCCTTGGTGGAATTGAGGTTTGCTTAGAATCATTGTCCTGTTGGAAAGTCCAGTGAAGCCCAAACTTCAGCTTTCTCACAGATGGCATGACCTTTTCTCCTAGGATTTTCCGATAATTAATCCGTCTTGCCTTCCACACGCTGCAGGTTTCCTGTGCCAAAGGATGCAAAGCAGCCCCAGAGCATCACAGAGCCACCACCATGCTTGACTGTGGGCAGCGTGTTCTTTTCAGCATATGCTTCATTCTTGTTCCTCCAGACATACCTCTGATCCATTGTGCCAAAATGTTCTGGTTTTGTTTCGTTACTTCACAGAACAGAATCCTAAAACCTCTGTGGCTTCTTTATATGATTTTTGGAGCTGACTTTTCTTGTGATTTTGTATTAGTAGTGGTGTACGTCTTGAAGTTCTGGCATGGAAACCTTACTCTGCTCACTGAAACCTAAGTGCCTGTTACCACAAAGTCTTGCTGCAGGTCTTTTGCAGTCACTTAAGTGTTTTTCACAACCTAAAATCTCTGAAATCTGGTTGTAGCCATTAATAGTTTCCTTTTTCTGCCCCATACAGGTAGTGTAACCACCATTCCCTTCACTTTGAACGTGCAAACTATGCTTCCAATGGTGTCTCTGGAAACATTCAGTGCCTGTTCCTTGTTTCTGAAGCTCAAGGATCTCTTCTTTTAACTTTTTGGAACATTCTTCTGACCATGTTTTTCACACACAGTCCAATGTGACACTCAACAAACCCCTAGCCAGTTCAGCTATTTCATGTGTTCCAGCTCAAACACAACTTGTGCAATTAAGGAAGCCCTTGTTTAGTTGCATCAGGTGTCCTTGAATCAACACTGGTTTTGTATATATGTGCTGTTGTTAGGGATTGTATTCAGGGGGTTATATCATTTTGAGACTGGTAAAGTCATTATGAGTTGCATTTTCAGTTGGACATGGGGAACCAAATTGACACATTCATTGTGTTGAGCTATTTCAATTGCCTTTTGTTCAATTTGTTCATTGCAAACAGCTGAAAGTCTGTACATTTTGACAAACCTACCTTGCAATGTGGGTTGAATAATTTGGTGATTGTGTCATGAAGTGACGCAACACATATTGTTAATTGTTTTTTACTCCTTTTTACTCTGTTTATGCCTTATCTGCACCTGCAGTTTTCACAATATCGATTCCATTCCAGCTGCAACATATGCGTCCTAGTCACGTGCAGTGCACTTTCATCAGAAAATGTTAATCAAAAACAAACAAAACCTTTCAGTCTTGAACGCAACCCAGACCAGGGACTGTGCCATAGCCAATCATAGCTAGAAGCCTATATGCAAATTAGCCACGTGCAAAGGGACAGTGCCCTAGCCAATCATACTTTTGATAGTTTTCCCCGAAATTACCTTCATATAACATTCTGAATATTTAAATGCAGTTATGTAGATTTCACACAAATCTGTTTACAGTTGGAATGAACCAGTCCTGGTCAAACAACAGTTAGCCCTAACACAGGGGTGGGTACACTTTTTTGCTTGAGGTCCACTTTTTTGCTTGAGGTTTTGAAACCAAATGACGGGCCACATTTTATAGCAATGCATGAAAAATTTGAAATGTTATTTCATTAAATTACCCCCGCCCCTACACAGTTATGTGTGTATCCTACAGAAAATCTATGTTTTGTTTTGTAACACCATTTCCTTGTATGTCTTCTTGGAATATAACCACTAGTGTTTGTTTCAAACCTATTTAGCGTATTTGCAGACACCTGCGAATCAAGACAACAGCACATATAGAAAAAAATTCGAGTCAAAAATAATTTTTCAAATATAATGAACCCTTCAAGGTCTAAGGGGGTAAAGTCTGCCTGGCACTATGTTGATATTTTGGCTTCTGAAAGGGTCATACTTTGTCCTACAGTGAAGTGCCTTTTAGTTTTGGATTCAGAAGATACAAGAATAGGTCAAACCCAACATTTTGTGACAATGATTTACTTGCATAATGCCATATAGAGTAAAATCTTTAGTTAATCGTTATAAAAACCATGAGCATCACTGTTAAAACCATATTGGCATGCTCCCAGGTCTTGAGAACCAGTGTGACAATGTTTGGGGGACATATAAATAAGTAAATAAAACACTATGCAGTAACACTGTAAGATAGCCTACATATTTTTACTATTTTCTATACATTTTTAAAAACCCAGCCATCCCCCACCCCTCAAAAAATTACCTGTTTTATTGCAGGATTATGTCCTATCTCCTTGCAGAAATGTTATTTTGTAATTTTCACTTCCTGATTTCTATCTGTAATGTTTTTAGTTAACCAAAATTAAGTCAGTGAAACTGAGATGTGATATCTCCGGCTGTCATTAACCCACATGGACGAACCACCCCTCATTATTTGCAGAGGAACCCCCTCTACTATCCAGAGGAAGGTAGGGCCTGTTAAGCTGTCTCCGTATAGCAATCATCAACAGTGAAAGAGCAACTACTCTAGCACACAGACCATATATATCACTGGACGTAACATGTGTGATGTCACCCATTGGTTTGTAAAGATCTGATTTGGGTCATCAAATTTGCCCGTTACGTGCGTAGACATCTTGGTTGTGGATGTGACCATTTTAGATGAGAGGGTGGAGTAATCTAGCTAGCCAACAGATATTAATTGGGATGCTAACGAAAAACAGTTTTAAAACAAAATGTAAAACAAAATGTAACGTTACTTACCGGAAAAACTGAACTGCCAACTCCGTTGAGTGTCTTGTTGTACAACCGAACGACCAGAGCCATATTGCAGAAGGCTTAAATCTAGTGATTGAGACCATATACTCATTATGAAAATGTTTACTGAGGTAATAAATCAAGTGAGAAGTATCTCTCATTCTCATAGACTATTACAGAAACCGAGGCCTTTTGCAACCAGATGTATCACCCCCAGCTGGAATTCAGATAGAATGCAGGTTTAAGGCAACATTTGTTTTTAAGGAACCAGCCTTTCAGTAGTATACACTGTTTGAGTTTAAAGGACAACTCTGGCGAAAAATGAACCTAGGGGTTAATAACACATTGGTATCGAGTGGACCGTTCTCTGAAATGTGTTTTCATGCTAATCGGATGTGCCAAGTTTTAGTGCAAACTGATAATTACCTTATAACGCTAGTTGTGTGGGTATGGAAGAAGTAAAAATAAGTCATTATTATATACCACTAACAAAGCTCAAAACAGCACCACACTTTCACGGTAGCAGAATAAGTGTCCTTACATGCAAACCGAAGCATTGAGAACTTTGTAAATGTGCAGACAGTTTATTAGAAATATATTTAAAAAAACTTACCGTTTGTGTATACAACCGGGCGCCATCTTCGGAAAACAGACTTGACCACAAACACTGTGCTACGTGAGCTGAAATGTGACTTGGAATCTTCAAAGTAGCACAGAGTTTGTGGTTTGACTGGTCGAGTCTGTTTTCCGAAGATGGCGCCTGGCTGTATACATGAACGGTACTGTCATCCGACAGTAATGAAAGTAATTAGGCTACTCAGAACGATCATATTAACTTGTTTTGTACTTGGATATGCATGGCTATTTTTGAGAACATTTAACTTATCAAGTAGGCCTACAGTTTGTGGTCAAAAGTTTTCAGAATGAAACAAATACAAATTTTCACAAAGTCTGCTGCCTAAGTGTTGAGGGTGGCAATTTGCATATACTCCAGAATGTCATGAAGAGTGATCAGATGAATTGCAATGACAATTAACTTAATCACCCCTAAACATGTTCACTGCATTTCCGCCCTGCCACAAAAGGACCAGCTGCCATCATGTCAGTGATTGTCTCATTAACACAGGTGAGAGTGTTGATGTGGACAAGGCTGGAGATCACTCTCTCATGCTGATTTAGTTAGAATAACAGACTGGAAGCTTTAAAAGGAGGGTGGTGCTTGAAATCATTGTTCTTCCTCTGTCAAACGTGCTTCAAGGTTCAACGTGTTGTTTATTCAGAGATGCTCTTCTGCTTATCTTGGTTGTAATGAGTGGGTATATGAGTTACTGTTGCCTATACTGTTGCCATGGATAATCATTATTTTTCTATACTTTTGCTTTGGGTGTGTCCTTCCTAATACAACCTTGTCTAAAGACTTGTTTAGTTGTAGATGGGTGAAGAACATAGTTGAGCTTCTGTCTGGGTAGTGGTTCCCAAACATGGGTACTAGGATCCCTGGTGGTACAGTAACCAATAAACTTTGGAAACCACTGGACATAAGGGCATAGTTCATTTTTGGGTTGCTTTGCTTCATACACCGCTGCAACGCAATCAGTTCCTGGAAAAATGCAAGCCTTTCTAGTTTTGATTACTGTATGTTTTGTTTAAATAATGTGTGTGTTTCTGTCTGTACACCTGTGCGTACAAATACAGTCCATACAACTTTCAACCCAGGAACTGGATGTTTCTAGTTCTATGAAATGCAGAGAATATTTTTACAATCCTTTAAATCAAAGACGTGTTACAATAGCAAGAGCAAGGATATTGAAACAACACAGTGAATGATTTCAATGACTGCTCAAAACACCTCTAAAGGTAGCCTGATTCTTTGCAGAAATATAGTGGTCATGGCAACACTGAAGCAGAAATACAGTGATTAAAACCCCCAAACTGCTTGCTTTGTGGTAGTTGGAGGTGGAAAATATAATAATCAGACAGCTCAGTGTGTACTGTATTTTGAGACATTTCAATATAATTTGTCATGACGATTTAGACCGATTGTTTTCTTTTACACCCATTTCATCTGTTAGATGATTTCGCAGTCTGGAGTGCAGGTAGTGCCAGTCAGTAAAATATATAGCAAAAGCATGCATGTTCCAACATTATTGTTTAGACGTCACAGATGAACTGAAAGTTAAAACGGGTTTTTATGATTTCTCAGGCTCGGTCACCTTCTAAACTCTTGTCCGTGGAGTTATTTGAAAGGCTATTTCAGTGTGCTTTTCTAGCGTCGTGAACGTGTTGCTTCTGCTAACCGGGAGTCAGGAAAGAGAAGAGCGCAATTGTTTTTATCTGTCTGTGAATGTTTTGTCATTCCATCTGTCTGTCCTTCAGTCTGTGTATACGTTCCTGCCTGTCAGTTTGTCTGTCTGCAAATATCTGAAACCCTTTTGTTTCTAATATGTCTAATGAAGGCAGAATTCAACACACGTATTATCCATAGGCTGTCATTATGTCAATATAAATGTCATTTTACCCCAAAAAACATGTACCGATAATTCAGATGTGGGTTTCAAAACCGTTGTGTAACATAACATAACACTCACATTAACTTTAAAAACCAGTTCTCAACAGTGCACTATTTATGGTGGTTCCACTAGAGCATTACAGTTTTTGAGTCATTTGTCTTCATGGTACAATACATCATAGTAGAGGGGTATTCTTCTCACAAACACACTGGAGTTGAGTCTAGACTGGCTGACCAGCACAGTTAATCTGGAACTTGATCCCCATCAGGTTTACATCCTCTCTCTAATCTGACCCACAACATTCTGTGATAATCCCTCTAGTACCCCTGCAGCTCCTGTCCAAATATTGGATCAGTCAGGGATGATCCATCGTAGTCCAGCAGATTCCATACGAAGACAAATTTTGATCTGCCTGGACCCACCGCCAGGTCAGGGAGGACTTATCGGACCAGAGCCGTCTGCATGGCACGTTTTTCCCCGTACCCTGGATTGAAAGGCTCCGGAAACGTGTGACTGCTGGCCGTAGGACTCTATGTCATATCAGGCCAGCACATGATGTGAGGTCATTCCTTTGGGTGATTTGATGGTCTCTAGTCCTTAAACCCAGTAAGCGCATGACATATTTGAAGTTTTTAGCCCCTTTGCATGAATTTGCACTAATAGGATTTTGTGAGCCTAAGCGAAAAATACCATGTTGGCACATTTTAAAATTGGTGTTGTTTTTCATGCATATTTACTACATGCTGTATATTCTAATTCCAGTGAGGATCAGAATATTACATGTTGGTTACAAGTTTTTCTAACATACACTTAGGTAGGACACATCATATGGTTGAAGGGATGGTTGGGAAATACTGTGGAGGAGAGACACTGAGCCATATAGTACTGTCCATACTCTTAGTGTCATCCTCTTTTTTACCTTTTGTCATAGTACTTTGGGCACCAACATCTTTTATACATATTTCCTGTTTATTACTAAAATTCTACATGTTCTCAGTCACCTCTTTGCCCAATTTTCTCAGCACTGTCGATGTTTACAGTTATAATTCATTATAGTTTTACAAAACATTACATAACAGAAGTAATTTACCAGATGCTGTTATCCAGAGCAACTTACAGGAGTGGGTGCATTCAATGTTTTCGTACTTTATATTGTACTGTAAGCTCTCTTTTTCTAAATATTATGTAGCAACATCCATTCCTACCAAGTTTTCTGGTCTAGAAGCAACTTTCCACTGTGCTCTGTGGACAATTCGGAATCGTAGCTTAGATGAAATCTGACGAAAAATGTAAAGAGTGACCCAAATTGGTACGGTTCTTTAGCTGTTAGTGGTAGGTCACGTGTCTTTGAATTCAATCGTGGCTGTATTTGTTGAATGTGTAGGATGTTATACGTGTATCAACTAAAGGCTTTGATGTTGAACAAGCAGTGCGACAATAATCTGATCCGATTTGGCGACACATGCTTGGAGGAAACATTATCAAATTTGCGTTGCAGACATGACCAATTGGAAGTGAAGATTGTTTTTTATGGTTGTCTTCGAGATTGATTTTCTTCCTCTTCAGCATTCAGAAACAAATATATTAACATGTGTTATTTACTACTCACCTAGTGTTTGCCATGTTCCTGTATATCTCACACTGAGCGACAGTGCGCGGGCCAACAAGCACCAGGCATAAACAGACATAGGCAAATGTGAGTAGATTACATAAATACTGAAATAATGGAAGTGTTGGGGGAAGATAATGATTTATGTGTTGAATTCATAAAGCTTTAGCACAGTAGGTGGTTGCATGAACCATATGTTTGTGGAATGCCATAATACAGTAGAAGATTAAGAAATCGCTAACTGGCTTGCAATGGCTGTGACATCACGCAGTGTCATTTAGCTCATCCTGCCAAATTCTGCTTTCCCACAGTCCTGTTAGCTTTACTGTGAGAGAAGTGACAAGCCAGCACTTCTGTCAATGTGGCATGAGAGCCGCAGTGGTGTGGAGCTCAACAGGCATAGCCACGCTATGCCCCTACGTACCAAACCGTTTGTCCAATTCTTAGACTTCATCAACTTCTTACTTAACAACTGTTAGCTACATCTGTTAACATTTCAAAATGAAATCCTCACATCAAAACTGATTGCGAGGGATGTTTTCCCTCAACATGTGGTGTCAAGAGGAACATTTATTTTTTACTTGTTTAACCAGGGGTACACATTGAGACCCATGTCTTATTCACAACTGCACCCGGGAACACAGCCAAACAAATGGCAAACAAATGTAACCAAAACTATATGATTCATTACATTTGATTAATGGGAAAATGTACCGTAATGTAAGCACAATAAAAGAAATGACATTTGAAAAAAGTAATCTAATACATATAATCAAATGTTGATGATAATTTTAGAACCTGAATGCAGGTTGCCCACGGAAAATAGCAATTAAATTTTGAAACCATGTACATCTGTATTATTGACTATAAAAAGACATGGCGCATGTTCATGTTTAACTCATTTATTCATGCAGTCAACAGAAGCTTTAGTGAAGCCAGGTGTCTTACATACAACAGTGTTCGTCACAATAACCTCTGCAGTAGTTTGCAAGCCACCATGAGGTTGTGGTAGGCTGTTGCCAACATGGCCTAAGATTTTTTCTAACATAACATTGCAGAATTACAATCACATGCTATGCCAGATGGCAGCTGGCTAATTAAATTTATTTGATATTGTACCATGAAATTCCTATTTAAATCAAACATTTTACTACATAGTTGATGAAATAGGTTTTTTTTACAATTCTATATAATATATCTTTTTTGAGTCATCAGCTCCTTTTTGAGCATGCAAATGTCTGGATTTCTTCATGGATTTTGGTCCACTGAGCTCTTATCCACCCGGCTGTCTTTTTTAAATCTTTCACCACTCACCACTAATGACACAATGGCATTTGATATCCTACTCTGAAATGCCATGATGGTATTCTATCCCTGTGATTTATCTTATTGAACTACTTTGATTACCTTTTATTTGACCTTTTTTAAGGCCACTATTAAATGCACATTTTTTATTTTACAGCATATCAGCGATTGTTCTTTCATAAAGCGTGCATCAGTGAGTCCCGAGACTAATCTACAGTACGTGCCACTGCGAAGCCACAGTTCATATCTAATATCCAACTCCAGGTGAATGTTCACACTTTTCAATAAGAGACAGCAGAGCTCAGGAAACATTGTTGCTCCATCCCAGCAACCCAAAATAATTCAGAATATCCTCAGGACATCACAAAATAATCACCTAAAGTCTCCAGGGAACGTCCGCAATAACCTTCTAACATCCTTCTTTAAACGTTGTCTCCTAGTCCTGTTAAGGTTCTGTATTTTTCCAAGTTGGTCCTAAGGGTGATTGTAGGACATTCATGTGGGGGTTAGTGTGCTCAATCCGGGTCATTCCTACTCTAAATTAGCATACCTGATGCTAATAATTAGTTGGATGAAAAGCTCAATCAGGTTACAACTAGGGTTGGAGAGAACCTACAGGACAGGAGATCTCCAGGAACAGGCTTGAGCACCCCTGCTTTAAGGTCTCTAGAAGGTCTAATGCATGGCTTATCTCATACAGCCCTACATCTCACTGTGTTTTTAACTTATACTATGCTAATACACTTTTTTGCACATTACGAGAGAGAGACTGCCTTGGACTTTGTTGAAGGTCATTTACTTTTTTCGCAATATACAGATTTTTACCCCTCTGTCCGACGAGCACCTCGTGCACTCCCGTCTTACTCTACGCCCAACAGTGCCTTTTTTCTCTCTTTTTTCCTACATCTCATGAATTACGTTTCCAGAGAACTACCGTATAAAACCCAATTATGTGAAATTTGACTGTCACTGTGCAACCCAGATATTAGGAGTGGTTGTGAGTGTAGTCAGTGTTAAATAGTGTAAATGTTTATTGGGGGGTCGTGGTCGGCTCATAGGAGCTTTAGTTATTGAAAAGTGTTCTCCAGACAGATCTGCCTTCATCATTTGATTTCTGCAATAACTAAAACTCCTATGAGCGAAGAGATGTTTTCTTTTCTCCATTCTAGCGTAATGCACATTTATTTCTCTAGACAGGCAATTTTCTGTTTTCTCTAATGTTAACCCTAACCTTAATCCTAACCTTAACCTCATTAACGTCATGCCTAAACTCAACCTTAGTAACGTGATGTGTAACCTTAACCCTAAACTTAATCATACAGCTTTCAAAATAATTAATAATATATGGAATGTACTGTAATGAATCCACGGCAATGAAATATACCAATATTTTTTATTTAACCAGGTAAGTTGACTAAGAACTATTTCTTATTTACAGCAACAACCTGGGAGCAATTAGGGTGAAGTGTCTTTCCCAAGGACACAACGACATCTTGGGAATTGAACTGGCAACTTTCTGACTACAAGTCTGATTCCCTAACCACTGAGCCATCATGTCCGCCACATAGAGGACCAATATAATAGTTAAACTAAAACATGAAGTTAAAACGTAATTTGTTTTCAAAATGTTGGCAAATAACTTAATTCATGTTTTTAAAATAACTAGTTCCCTGAGAATGTTATTCCACAGCATTCCTGTAATGCCTGGATTACCATGTGTTATAACACAGT
Organism: Umbra pygmaea; assembly: GCA_016801145.1. Taxonomy (NCBI): domain Eukaryota; kingdom Metazoa; phylum Chordata; class Actinopteri; order Esociformes; family Umbridae; genus Umbra; species Umbra pygmaea. Next base: position 3,022 of record JACXGM010008402.1, on the reverse strand, counting down.
GTTCAACTGACATACAGTACATGACACACATTGATATACATGGTTCAAATATTTATGTACAAAGGAATTCGAATGTAACATGTCCTAACGTTGGATTTGAAAAGCTCTAGTCTCACAGAACTCTGATCCATGCCAACATGTCAATTTACAGTATATCTCAGCTTTATTTTCTTAAAACTATAAAAGAAAAATCATTATATTGATCATAGTGATTCAGGAGTCACATTAACAGAATAATGTGCTCCATCAGCATTAGACAAGTATACTGAAAACCCGAACTGAAATGCAATCAAGGATAAGAAAATCAGATTAACTGATTTATTATGGTGATTATTTGTATTGTTTTCTTTCCACCACTGACTTTTGCTTATATCTCAATTCAATGATTAGAATGACTCACGTAATGTTGTTGTTTCACATAGCCATCTTAAAATGCATGCACTTACTCTGGACAAGAGCATTTAGTAAATGTCTCAAATGTAAAAGTTGTAAAAGTTAAATACACAGCCTGCGATTTTGGACACTGCTTGTAAAAGCAGCAATATTGAAACAATGTCATTTATATTATTGAAACATTTTACAATGTCATTTACATCTCTGGAAAAATCAAAGAGAACACTGTACTTTCTTTCTTAAATCAACCACATTGAAAACCTCTGGAATGTGAACAAGAGGAAATGGATGGTGACAATACATCAAACAAAGCCGAGCTGCTTGTATCTTTGCACCTGGAGTGGCATAAAGTCACCCAACATCAATGTGAAAGACTGGTGGAGAGAAGGCCAATATTATTATTACACCAAATGTAGGGTTGCAAAAGGGTAGAAACTGTCCAGTATATTTCCAGAAACTTTCCAGAAACTTTCCATGGAAAGTTAAGGTGGGGAATTTTGGAAACATTCCAATTTGGAAACTCATGGGAATTAATGGAAATTATGGGAATTAATGGGAAATTATGGGAATTAATAGGAATTTACGAGAAGTAACTGGAAATGTTGGGTAATTCATACAAACTCCATCTTATACCAACATAAATATAAATCTTTTGTTTTGTAACAAGCAGACCCTCCACACCCTCCATAGAGTCGGTCCGACACAAGAACCTGTCATCATTATATTATGCTGGCAACATGAACTCTTTTTTTTTTCAAAATAATAGCGCTTGTTTTAACTCATTATAATAGTCACTGTCAATTAATTATTAAGCTAATGAATTGTAACCGAATGCAATTTCATTGTGTGTAAAGAAACAATAAGAATATTTAGTAACACTTTACAATAAGGCTCCCTTATAAAGGGTTTATAAGTGGTTTATAATTAGTTTATAAATGATGTTGTAAACCATTTATAAATCATTAACAAGATGTTTTAACTCATTAAATTAAAAAGGCAACTGTCCCCTGATGCTTGCCAAATAGTGAGCCCACATGTATCTCTACTGCTAATCTTCAGATAGGATACTTACCTTAGTTGGTCTTCTCCATCAGCCAGGATCATTGGTATCAGTTCACTGGGTTGATTCATTTAGATGTTTCCTGGCATCTCATTTTTTATGTCCATATATTTTTGAGTTTATTCATGTTACATTTGTAACTGCAAGTCAAGTCTCAGTACTAAGCAATGTTCCTGCTGTGTTCATTCATCCTGAAAATATTCAAATTCTGCTCAAACCCAAAATGTCTTTGTGGCCCTCCAAACAAATCTGGGAAAATTAAGTTTTTACATCATTGACATTGATACAAATGTATACATTTTCAGAAGACCACGGCACACTACTAGGGAAACTGAATATCATGTCCCGGGGAGGTTCTAAAAAAGTAAGTACAAAGAGGTCAGAGCTCCATGGTGGAAAATTCATGATCTAAAGTCAGGCTATGGGGCCAGTACCCATCCCAGTCTGATTGTTATTTGCACTTTCTTTTCTGATATATATCCAGAGCACTGCTTCCAAGCTCTGTGTTAGTCTTCAGCCTGCTTTAGGATTTAATAAAGGCGGAGGTGAAAGAAGACATGAAAAGATAGATGTGGAGTGGGTGGGTCTGGAAAAGGAACATTGAGATGAGGCATCTATCTCCCTTTTCTCTGTGTGAAGTGTCTCTGTCTTTTCTGGCTCAATAAAGAGATGGGCTTCAGGCAATCACAGAACATCTCTTCTCTTACGTGTACCTTCTCATTGCCTCATCTGCTCTCTCCTTCTTCTCCCCAATCAAATCTGTATTGCCATCTACATCTATCCACTTTGAATACACTTTTGATGCAAACTGATGCCATCTATAACTAGCATAGGGGATTGTATAACCAGCATGGGAGGCTTACAGAAGGCTTACTGGAGAGTACAGTGCTGTAGTACAATGCAGTCCCTTGGGGAAATTAAGCTGATTGTAGTCAGGAGTGGGGAAATTGGTGACACTCAGCATCTCCTCCATTAAGGAGCATTCAATACCATCCACTCAAAGTTAAAATACTAAGTAGTACTCAAGTTGATCATCTGTCTCTCAACAGTAGGGAAATTAATTTTAACCTTCACAACCCTCCGTCTCTTAACCATATTTAGTGTAGACTAGATAGTGAAAGAGAATTTATCCTCACAAACCTCTCTTATAGAAAAAAAACCTTATTTACTGCAAAGTAGGTAGCTATTTCTTCAGATGGACAATGGGTTCAGGAAATGTGGGATTTGTTGTCGTCGTCAATGTCAACCAGCCGATCTAGCGTCTCAGGCAGAAAAAATGTTTGCTGACAAGGTAATGTATTGTTAAATATATTATAACAAGGTAATGTATTGTTAAATATATTATAGCAAGATAATGTATTGTTAAATATACAGTGGCGGATCTAGAAAATTTTACATGGGGGGGCAAAGGGGTGGCAAGAGGTCTTGGCAGGGTGGCAGGGGGAGAAGGTACATGGGAATCCCTATATGTTCAGGAATAGTAAATGGTAGGAACTAGTATTAACCAATAGCTTAAGCTTCTACAAACAAATATTCCAGTTGAGACAACATCTCCAATGATGAAGATAA
>JACXGM010008401.1:0-21998 GCA_016801145.1 Umbra pygmaea | reverse complement strand
TAGCAGCTACAAAGGTTGATAACAGGAATAACACCACACAATATTGTCAGGTTTCTGAGATAATACATGGTCTACATTCTCTAAAACATTTTTTACAAAACAAGTTTTTCCACTGCTGGAAGTTACTGCTATCAAGGCCGAAAATGGCATTTGTAAACGTGGATCAAAATCACACTCCATTAGAAACCAAAAGGAATTGTCCTACCATCTGCCAATAGAACCCTTTTGTCATACACGACCCTGAATTTTTTGCTAAGTGGTCTTGTGTAAAGCGTGAAGCTCTTTTTATCTCTGACAATTGTCCTGTAAGAGGTCATCAACTCCTCACTAGCACCATCTTTTATGAACCCCTGCACCAGACGTGTAATTGATTCTAGGTTGATTGTAGGACTGTTTTCATAGTTTTGAGTGATCCCTTTGGCTTTCAAAACCACGCGATTGTTTTTTTTTTTAAATCCATAGCTTTTGGGGCCACATGACGCCCATTCAGTGATGTGGTCACCATCGTGAAGTTCATTTGTCAGACCGCCCAAATAGTTACTTAACGGTGGTTGCCAATCATTTTGTATGTTCACATAAACGACAGAGTCTGTGTCATGGTGAAGAACCGGTGTTTGCAACTTATCCATCAGGTTGTAGAGTTCAAGACGACCGTAAGCAGTCGTAAAGGCTGCAATGATTACATTGACATTACCAGGGGGTAAAATCCACTGAACCATAGCCACCTCCTGACTCAAAAACGAGAAATGTGAAATTTCGTACCGATTTGAAAAAAGGAATTCTGTAAATTCTTCAGCAGTTTTGACTAAACATGTTGTCAGCATGTTGTTTCTCTGTCTATACTTCCCCCACAAGCTGTTCAAGAAAAGTTTCGCCAAACAACGCTTTGATTGATTAAGTTCTATTTTATTCAGGACAAGGGCTATGCCCTCTCTTTCAAGGTAGTCCGCAATGTACTTTTTTTTGCTTTCTTGGTCAATGGCTGATGCTGGATAGCCTGAAGCCATCTGTTTGCCTCTCAAGAAAGTCTTGATGTACTCTTTAAAAAGAGTATCTGTTTTTCTGGGAAAATGTCATAAATTCTTCAGTGATCCAGACACCACTTAAAGCTCTTTCTTCATCGGAATGATTACAAGTCTCAGTCTGATTATTTTTATTGTTACATGTTCGACAAAGAGAAAAGAAAAGCTTCCCATTTGGGCCTTTGTAAGGTAACACAGGTAGAAACAACCCGCGTAGTGGGTAGACTGTGGCTTTGATCAAGCCAAAGTAGTTTTGTGGTAAGTCAAAGTCACGATGAATGATTTCAGGATGACCCAAAGGATAATTGTATTTGCTCATAACGTGAGGGTAAAGAGATGTAAAATCACTATACTCTATTGTTTTACCCTCTTGAGCTGAATACAGTAAAGTCAAAGCATTTGTACGCCCCCCAAATAACGAGTCTCTCGGTTGTAAAGGTTCTGGCATCTCAAATTCCGTCAGGAAAGCTTGAACATGTAGATCAGACTTTTTTAGGTTAAGCCACTCATGCTCCCAAAACACTTCCACTTTCAGCCCATACTCATTCTGTAAGATTTTCAATCGGTCTTGGAACTGAAGATACATTTCTCCAAACGTCTTCTGGGTTAAGGCACATGTCTCATGCGGTAAGAAACAGTCGTTACAACCATGAAAGAAACAGCCATTGTACTCAAAGGCTGTTGAAATTCCATCAATGACTGCGTAACCATCAACATGGAAAGGACCAAACTGTTCAAAGCATGTTGAATAAAGATGTTTTTGGACTTTGCCAAATATTCCAACCATTGAATTGAGCCACTTGAATATGCTCTATATTGACGACAATAGTTGTCTGGTGAGAGAATTGGTATGCTGTCTTCAGGCATAAAGTGTGTTCGGTAGGTTTTCATGCAAGCTGAAGCTATAGTAGTACAACTCAGGGGGTCAATGCCTGCATCATTTATAACCTCCTGTCTGAACCTAATACAGCCTTCTCTCAAGATAGCCACATCATTGTCACAGTAAAGCTCCATCTCTTTATTGAAATCAAAGACACCATGCCGGACCGTATCATACCATGACATAAAGATTGCTCTGTCTCTGGTAGACATTTGATCAGCGCCGTAAAATCTGGGTTCAGGATAAGCACCGACATAGTTAAGAGTCTCTTGGGAAGTGAAAAAGTGTGGAAAATAACCTTTATGGGCATCTTTAAAGCCTAATGCGGATGGCATATTGGATAATTTCATAGGTAAGAAACTCAAGCTGTCGATATACCTTTGTTTAAACCCATGGTCTTCAAAGCAAAGAATTTTGCTTCCTTGGGATATGAGCGAAGCAGTCAGGCCTTCGTTTATAAGAGGTTTCAACAGATGGTAAGCGTCGTAGCCACGAGAATTGTGTGCTATAAACATATAGTTCTGGAACTTGCGTTTTCGAAGTGTTTTAGAAATTGTTGTGCACAATCAACACCTCTAGAAGACCATTTCTCACCCTTGAAAGTAAGTGTAGACACAAAAACCGGGCGGTGCACACCGTCTACATCATTCTGACGAGTCTCAAAATCATAAAAAACTATTTTGTCAGAATATTTCTCCTTTTTCAGGGGCTGGATATAACACTCATGTTTCTCTTCTACCCCAAGCTTACATAGTAATTAAGCTCACATTTTGTACATTTCTTGTTAATATCACAGCAGCTGGCAAATTTCTCAGCTTTTGGATGCCATGCAAATGCTACCTGTGATGTTTTTCAAAGCAATAACCTGAACGACATGTTCGATTACATTCCTGACATTTTGTGAGTTGCAAAGGCTTTTTGGGGCATTCTGTATCAAGACATATTGAACAGTTATACCTGCATGAATGAGATCCTAAACGATTGTATCCAGTGTGACAGCTCTGACACACAAACGAAACCCCTAAAAAGGCAGTTATACTCTTGATACCTATATAATGGTTATTTTGTACAAACAGGTATACGGTCTTGGGATACACCTGTAATGTGTTTTGGAATTTCATGATAGATGTGTCATGATTAGCGTGATATAATACCACAATTTTGATGTTTAACATTGTCTCAAATTTATGTATATTTACAAAACTGACAGGATCGTGTATCGACAAACCTACAGAGCTCTGTATCTCAGTTGCTCTTTTCATAGCTTCTACATTGTTAAAGTCAGGATTTAGTAGGTGCGCAAGACATATGGCAAAACATAACTGATTTTCATGGTTTTGGGGTATAATGAGAAATCGTTTTTTATTGTTCACAATCTCTGATTTCAACAGAGTCTCAGCCTTGCGTTTAACACCACCATTCGGGTTCCTCACAATTTGTACAATTAATTCTAAGGAACTGTCGGATAGAAGTTCTAAATTTGATTGAACCAATCGTTCAATCATGGATAAAAAGTTATCAAAATTTGTATCATTATTTTCCAAAATTTGTGAAACATTGTTCAAAAGATTATCACCTTGATTTTCAAATTGTAAAACATCTCCAGGTTGAGTATACATTGTACTTTGTTCTAACATATTTTCCAAAGTATTTAACACATTTACATAAAATTGTGTATAGTCAACATCTCTATTCATAGCAAGGAGATTAAAACGTTGACAAATTTTAATATTGCTGAACTTATCACGGTGAATAACTGATCCTGACCCGTGTTGATTTGAACTGTGTGCAGTGTCAATGTTTTGTACAGATTGTGATAAACTTACAATGTCAATGTTTGAGGGTACTGATGCAGGGATCGGTGTATACACATTTGAGGTAGTAGCAATTTCATTGTCTAATACCTGGATCGGTGTATGCACATTTGAGGTAGTAGCAGGGGGTGATATATTTACAATGTATGGTACAGATTGTGATGTATTTACAATGTTTGGGTACAATGGTGGAGGTATTGGTGTAGGTACATTTGAACTGTCAAAGTTTGGGGGGATTGGTGTTGGTACAGGTTGTGATGTACTTACAATTTCATTGTGTGGTTGTGATGCATGCTGTGGCGTAGGCACATTTGAACTGTGTGCAATGTCATTGTCTGCTGGAGGGTGTGCTATATGTACATTTGTGTTTAGGGCAACTATATCTTCAATTCGCCCTTGACAAACTGATGGTAAAGATGCATGTGTCTCGGCTATGTGTTGTATCATTGAACAGAGTGTGTCTATTTGTGCGTAAACATTATAATAGTCTATAGATGGATCTGGATCCATTATCTTCTACGGTTGTGGTGACCCTTTTTAAGGATGTGTTTCCTAATGAGATAGGGGAGAGCTTTGCTCCAGTATGCTCTTTCGTGACTGTGATGTCGGCGTATCAGTACATTGATTCGTGTTTGTAACAATATCTCTCGATTTCTTAACCTCCTATAGAAATGTTTCAAAATAATTTCTCGTTACTGATTAGAAACAGATGGTATTTCATTTGACACATGGTGCATGTAGTCAACCTGATTGGCAGCCTCTAGCATTAGAAAGTCATCATGATCAGCATCAAAACGAGCCTGTTGGTTGTTGAGTAAATCTTGGTCTTGATCACGAGTGCTTGCAGCGGATGTTGAAGCTACTACATAATCACCATTGTTGGGATATTCTGAAATATATGAAATTAAAGAAAAATTAAAACATTACAAATAAAATGTATTTACACTTATATAATATTTACTAAATATAAAATCACTTACGGTTTTCCAGGTCTGTTAGTCCAGCGAAGTATGTTGGACTATCGTAAGAATCTGTTACAAAACAAAATAGCCATGGTTAAACAATAGTAAATCAAAATCGCATAGCAAATGATTTTAATATAATCTAAAAGAAACTTACATCTCTCATCTACTGGCACAGTCGGCGAGTATGAGGGGCTGTTTATTATATCTACACCTCTGTCTGGAGATGGTGGTGGTGAACAGCTCTGTGCGGATCTGCTATAAAAGCTGAATTGAAAGCACCGGGGAAGGAGTACTCAAGAAGACGGTCCGCAATTTGGCTCCCCCCAGGAAGCTCGTCATTATCTTGAAGTAGCAGTTGTTGAATCTCTGCAGATATTGGTTCCACGACCCCTGAAAACATATGTTTTAACTCAGAAACTACATTTGTATACTAATTGTAATGTTAAATATAAAAATTCAGAAAAGACTTACAAGTATCTATGTCTTGAAAAAGGTCCTCAGCATCATTGGTAAGATCAATTATTTCTGTTGGCTGTTCATTGCCGAATGGGTTGAAACCTTTAAATAATAAAAATTTATATATTTAAGATAATAATAAAAATGTAACATCAATAAAATTAAAATATTTATTATTATTATTATTAAATCTTTTTTTGTTTAACCTTACATGTGATAAAGCGTCTGCCCACGAAGTGGTTACAGATTGTTGCATGTGTTCAGTAGATTTGTAAACATTTTACTCAGTCAAAATAGTTCTTTAAACAAACTAAACATATAGTAATCATTTTCAAATAACCAAAACCAAGAAAAAAATAGAAAAAATAACAAAAAAAACATGCAATACCATATCTGACCACCAGGGGTACGAATACACCCATGTGTTATGTTTTTACATAGTATACTCTATATCTTTTGCACTAAACCATAACAAAACAATAATCTTATTAAACTTAAGCTTAGCAATCATGTTTAAAATAAACTTACATACCATTAAATCTCATTTTAAAAACACAGCTTCAAAATATTATAACGAATTAACCAGTAAACAAGATGGCTGATGGCCTACAAACAAGATGGCAGATGGCCTACAAACAAGATGGCGGATGGCCTACAAACAAGATGGCGGATGGCCTACAAACAAGATGGCGGATGGCCTAACAAAACAATATGGCGGATGGCCTACAAACAAGATGGCGGATGGCCTACAAACAAGATGGCGGATGGCCTACAAACAAGATGGTGGATGGCCTAACAAACAAGATGGCGGATGGCGTAACAAACAAGATGGGGGATGGCCTAACAAAACAAGATGGGGGATGGCCTACAAACAAGATGGCGGATGGCCTACAAACAAGATGGCGGATGGCCTACAAACAAGATGGCGGATGGCCTACAAACAAGATCGCGGATGGCCTAACAAAACAAGATGGCGGATGGACTACAAACATGATGGCGGATGGCCTAACAAAACAAGACGGCGGATGGCCTAACAAAACGACTATCAGAATCTAGAACAAACATCCTTTTTACACAAACATGCTTAAAATAATCTTACGTAGCATTGAATCTCATTTTATAAAACACAGCTTCAAAATATTATAAAAGATTTAACAATTAAACAAGACCTGGCCTAAAAAATCCAGGCCTTGTGACCTGGTGACCACATGGCCTAACAAAACAATGGCTACCAGAATCTAGAACAAACATCCTTTTTACACAAACATGCTTAAAATAATCTTACATAGCATTGAATCTCATTTTTATAAAACACAGCTTCAAAACAGAAAGATTTAAACAGTAAACAACACCTGGCCTAACAAATCCAGGTCTTGTGGCCTGGTGACCTCATGGCCTAACAAAACAATGGCTACCAGAGCCTAGAACAAACATCCTTTTTTCACAAACATGCTTAAAATAACCTTACACAACATTGAATGTGAGTAAATTAATCTTATAGACTTACCTTGAGATGGCATTGTTTCAAAATTTTGTCCTCCAAGGCAACCTGCTTAATTTGATAAAGAGCTTGTGAGAACTTTTCTCTCTGGGGTGTTATATAGACCCCTCCAGGTAAGGGGCGTATACCTATAAATCTTCATTGTCTTTTAAATCAAGGGGTGAGACCTTGATAGCCTATGAGGGTCTGCGAAAGATGAGGTAAAATGGCTGACCATTTGACTTGTTTTAGAAGGCTTTTACAGAGACAGATGATTTTAGAATGGAACATTAAATCTAACTCTATAACAATCTTATTCAGGCTCTCTGTGAAAAATATTAACATTGAATCAGGGGAGAGACTTCATGTAAATGTTATAACCTGTACCACACACAGAACAGCATAGGGGCCTTTGACTCTGTCTGTACTCCTAGACTAGGGAGAGAGAACTTTACAGTTGATAAAAAAAATCATATTTCTTAAAATCCATGTTTAAATACATAGCTTCTGAATTTTTAGGGCCTGGAAGGCATCAGAAAGACCCCATAGCTTATCTTTGAAAAAATTGAGTCACAGACACACTGGGATCTCAGAACAAACCCATTTGAAAGCGAGGTGAGGGGGGTCTTGCAGACCCCCATCTACCCCCTACACACTGTCTTCTAAAGTAGCAGGAGAAATCTACAGGCTTACAGTAAATTGTGATTTTAGAATGTATGTTGATAAAAAAATTCACAATTCTTAAAAACTATGATTAAGTACAAAGATTCTGGAATTTTGGGGCCATAGCTTATCTTTGAGGAAAAAATGGAGTCACAGACACACAGAGACAGTGACTACCCTACGGACACACAGCCATAGATTTTTTGGGGCCTGGATAAATGAATAAAAATGTTTGAGCCATTTGATTGGTTTTAGAAGTACTTGACTGAAACACATAGGTTGAGGCCTGAGAAACTGGAACTGGAACTTTCAATCACACACACACAGACACACACACATACACACACACACAGACACAAACAGATTTTCACACACACACACACACACACACAGATTGTTGTGCTGGCTCACACAAACACAGATTGTGACATGCACACACAGCAGAGTGAAGGCTGTCCTTAGAGGGCTGGATCACAGTCAGAGACACACAGAGGCACACAAACACCCACACACACACAAGGAGGGTTGGTCCTTAGATTATTTTTTCATACGAGCCTATCACGGACCGGGGACTCAGTCATCAAAGTTTTTGACAGCTCCGTTTAGGGGGGCCATGCAGGAACTTCTTTCATGGTCATGTAGACAGACCATGGGGGTCTGGAGCCATGGGTTACAGAGGTGGGTGTAGGGGACTTCTAGACAGGATGGGGGGATGGGGGGATCCCGAAATAGGTGTCCAATATTATAACGTAATTCACATACAGCATTGACAACGTAACTTGTTTCAACTTCCGACATCTCTCTCTCAATTTGTTCCGATTAAGTAGCCTAATGCCAACTAGCTAGGTAAACACAGCTGATAGTTGTTGCCAATCATACACTATACGAATAGGGTGACCTAGCCTTCCCCTGATCTTGCGAGAACAGACTGAGAGAGAAATGTCAGCATTAACGGTATACATGTACTGAAACAAACCAAACCACCATGCTAAAGCACTGAAGAATATCACAATAATAATAATAACATATATACACACATAAAATGGAACTCAGACATGTCTTCACTGAAATAATAAACCAACTAAACAGACCATGCACAGATAATGAGAGTCCATATCTCAGTCCATGTCCACCCCTGCCACCTATGGGCAAGGGTGTGACATACTTCATTGAAGTCTGGTGATTTTTGGATTAAGTCTTGCTCAATAGACAGCGCATAGCCAGTGTGTTCAGCCTATTATGTCTCATAGTACATTTACATTGGCAGATTAGAAGAAGGTTTCCACATATCAATGATTTTGGTAATAATCTGAGAAAACATCACCAAGTCAGATGGCTGTACAGCTGACCTTTGCAATTTGTTTTTTGACAATACTGTGCCAGCAATATCCTCACAGTTCATCTGCTCATCCATCATGTGTTCAAAGCAGGGTTGCAATTCATCACTGACAGATATAGGTTTCACAGCATCAAATAATGACAACAAACACCACACATAATGAGCAATGTTTACTTATCTTACTCACCTTAAAATCATTATGGCTTTCAATGACCAAGTCTGTTTTCAAATCTGTATTCCCTCACAACATAGTTAGCTCCCAGCTAATCTCTTCTAACATGAAAAGCCGAGAGGCACATTGACGTTGTCATTGTGAGCAATGAAAGCTAATTACATCACACACTTTTTATTGTTTCTAGTTAATAACAACATTCACATGAATATAATATTATATTATTTGCAAATAGATTTTGTGTTACATAAATTTAAATGCGCTACATACATTTAAAGAACTGCTGTCAGGTCTAAAGGGTTAACAGGTAGAACACTGTGTGTATCCACAGATGGTGTTATATTACGCCTTTTACCATGTCAAGAATATCTGGTTTAACACCATCAGTGGATACACAGTGTTCTACCTGTTAAATAATTAATAGACATCGATGGTCAACCTGGCATAGTAGGCATTGTATTGTAGGACAATCTACATCATGATAGTCAGTGATACACGTCTGACTGTGGGTTCTCTGACTTTCCCTGGACTACATGCACACTACATGCACAAGGCAGCACAAAATTGTATAGCGCTGCTCAGGATTTGGGTAAGATAAGCCTGATTATCTTTCTTGAAACTTCACTCTCCAGTCATTCCTTGTGTGCACATTGGGCAACTGTAAATGCAATTGTGGAACTAAAACTTGGTGAACATAATCATCCTGTGCATGAGCTGAATAAAGGCTTCCATATTGGATGAGCATCGGTGGCTGGGTGAAATGTGGTTGGATGAACCCATCTGTCCAAGGAGACGCAGAGCTGCTGACAAGGCAGGGTTAGCGGGAAAGGGGAGGGGAGGAAAATGGGAAATAAATAATAATAATTAATGGACATCATGGACATGGTGTGAGGAGAAAGCCTTTTCTCACAAACCCCCTATCAAATCCCATTTGGAGTTTGCCAAAAGGCCTGTGGGATACATAGCAAACATGTAGAAAAAGCTTCTCTGGTCTGATGAGACCAAAGTGGAACTTAGACTCTGCTACTAGACTCTGAAGGAGAAGGACGTGTCCTTGCTTTGCTCCGTGCTACTTGCAATCTGTTCTATTTCTGCTTTTTCTTTAGTGTTCTTTTTCTTTTCTTTTCCCAAACTATTCTTTAGACTTGTTCTCTGCTATTTTTTTAAACATCTTATTGACAGAGGCTGTTTATAAATCTACCCGGAATACCTTCTGAAGCTATCTTGGAGAATTAGAGCAATCCAACATGGACTCCAGCTGTTCAGAATTTGCAGAATGCTGTCGCCTAACATCAGTGGCTGGCCGTGCATTTTACACCTAGGCCTTCACTATCTTCCTGAAATTAAAACGCATTATAATAACCTCACAATGACATTCTAGGGCTATAGGTTATTGTCATTCGGCATATAATGCACCCCATATTCATAGTTTTTAAATCTCTTCATATTGTATATAATCTTTTTAAGCCCACTGTGTAGATGTGTCGAGCCATGTCACAAGAATTTCTCTGCATAGGATGATGGGATGTAATTCGATGCATATGACAAATAAACAACTTTGACTTTGACTTTGACTTAAGTGAAGATAAGTTTATTCCACTCGATAAAGGTTATTTAACATAAGGCTCAACACCTATGAGACTTACGATACACTAATTGACCCGACACGACTGAAACCATAAGATTGTAACACTACGCACTATGACAGGATGTCACATTACATATACTGTAGCCATCGGATAGCCAAAATCAATGTACTAACCAATTAAACAAGAACTAACTCACAACACCCAGTCACAACACTACAAACATGCAAAAATGCTAGAAGGAACAATCAGGATTCAACAGACTTCCCCAGAGATTTTTGGAGGACCAATTCTGACAAAATAAGAAATAAATAAATGCTCAAAAAAAAATAAGCATACAATTAATTGCACAATAAATACAGTAAATAAATAAATCTAGGCAGTAATTAAATTATACAATGAGACATTAATGTATATAATGTATATATTAATGTGTATCTCTTTTAATTCGCTTCTTTATTTATTCACCTTGGTAATAATTACCTTATTTATTTATTGTCCGTTATAATTTTCAACTTTATTTATTTATGACTTATTTTTTAAATGTATGTATTTATGTGTATATTATAATATTTTTGTCTGTTTTATTCTTCCTTTGTATTTTTTACCCTATTTATTTTCTTCAACACTATTTATTTCTACCTGTCATATTTACATTTCTGTATGCATTTCTGCCTCATTATGCAAATGAGAAGGGGCTGTGTCTTAAGGGGAAAACATCTGCCTATTGGTTGGTTAGCAGCAAAATCCAAAACCATTACCAGAAAGCAGTACTCACAGCCTGTGCCCACAAAGCTGCCTACACCTCATTGGAACACCATTTCACAACCCTCTCATGCTAAGGAAAACAACCTTGAGTATGGTAAGAAACATCAACTCTCACAAAATGACAGAAGGGCAATTAATCAAGCTCTCTACACAGCCAAAATACCACACACACTATACTCATTGGGGACTCAAATCAGTAAATTAAGGAGTAAAAGTATGATAAAACACTGTTTCCCATATGCAATTGTCAGCGAGATAACTGAGAAATTACCAGAAATCCTCGAAAGCTACACTCTAAAAACAAAAGGTTCAAAATAGCACTAAAAGTGGTTCATGGCTTGTAATCACAGGGGAACCACTTTAAGTGCTATATAGCACATATCTTTAAAAATGGTGCCATGTAGAACCATAAGAGGTGCCATATAGCACCTTAAGCACCTCATAGAACCGCTGAATAACCACTGAAGAACCACTAAATCACCGCTGGAGAAGTAGTGGTGCTATATAGCACCTTAACAATTTAAAGAACCTGTTAAGCCCAGTTTGGTTATTCAGCGGTTCTTCAGAGGTTCTTTGTGGTGGTTAAGGTGTTATATTGAACCTCTTATGGTTCTACATAGCACCATTTTTAAAGATAGGTGCTATATAGCACTTAAAGTGGTTCCCCTATGATTACAAGCCATGAACCACTTTCAGTGCCATTTAGAACCTTTTGTTTTTAGAGTGTACACTGCTGACAACATTGTTATATATATATAGGTTCAAATGACACTAAATCAGCAGCCTGAAATTTTAAAAAAGGATTTCCTTGGCCTGTTTGACACACTTGAATCTCTACAAGAGTCTACAAAAGTGCATATATCAGGCCCATTGCCAATAGTTAATAAAGGGATAGGTCGCTTTAGCAGACTGTTAGCACTACACAATTGGCTTGCCTCCGCATGTACCTCCAGAGGTCTGAATTTCATCAGCAATTTCGACCTGTTCTGTGAGAGAAGAAATCTCTTTAAAAGGGACAAGATTCATCTAAACAACTCTGGACTTTGAATGCTTGCAGATCATCTGGAATACAATATCCTCCATTCTTTAATAGTTTCACCAAAGAAGGAAAAAGAAAATACACAGCAAAACTCCCCTATCAGGGTGATATCAGAAAAACTGAGGATAGTGGTCGAAATGGATGAACTAATTGCCATTGACACATCCCACAAGGACAATGATAACACCACGCTGCCACAACAATCAGTGCTCATGGACAAAATCTCAGCTGTGTCCCGTCCACAGAGCTCACCATAGACAGACTGTGTCATATTAAAAGCGCTCCAAGATTCCAAGGACAACTTTGTGGAAAACAGCCAGGGAAGCGATTTTCTGGTGACACCAGAGAACCAGTCGCTTTTGACCTTCTCCAAAAAAATTGAGGATCTGGTTCATGCTGGAATCAAACTATCCCACTCTATTGCTGCGAGCCCCCAGATATCAACCAAAAAGGGCAAAGGCCCTCCAGCTCGCCCTATTCCACCTGTGAGAAGGCTTTGTCCCCTCCCACAGCGCCAACCTCTAGTGCTTTTAGGTGAACCAAAAACAACTGAAAATAGCTCTCATTGATATGTGTAGGGTCAGTATCAAATGTTTACAGAACAAGTGGGAACCCAGTGTGCCTGTATCTTTCTCTATTCCTGTTTTTTTACATAATAGAAAGTCTAGGGCTCTCTCAAGCCAGATAGTAAACCCATCTAATCTACTGCCTATTACATGTCAAAATAAAATTACTGTGGGGGAAAGCATTAATACCACTGTTAAATTAGCCCTTTTAAACATCTGTTCACTTAAAAATAAATCACTTCTAGTCAATGACTTAATAACCACAAACAACCTAGATTTTATTCTTCTAAGTGAAACATGGTTAGAACAGAGCTGCAGTGCAACAATCCTCAATGAAACAGCGCCTCCGAACTTTAATTTTATGAATGTCTGCAGAACGGTTAGGAGAGGAGGAGGTTTAGCTGCCCTTTTTAAAGATGTCTATCAATGTAAGCAAGTGTCATTTGGAAATTACCTGTCTTTCGAATATCTGGGAATGGTGTTAAAAGGTGCTCCACGCATTCTACTTGTCATTATTTACAGACGTCCAAAATACTCTCCAGCCTTTGTTGAGGATTTTACAGAATTGCTATCAACAACTTCCTCAGAGTTTGACTCTCTTGCTATTGCTGGAGATTTTAACATTCACATAGATAATACAGAAAGCAATATGGCAAAAGATATCATAGCTGTTTTAAATACATTTGATTTGACATGTACATGAATCCACACACAACCGTGGACACACTCTAGACTTACTTATCAGTAAGGGCCTAAACATTTAATTGATTATTATTAAGGATGTAGCACTATCTGATCATTTCTGTGTTTTCTTTGATATATTGATCTGTCCTAAAATTGAAGCTAGATCTGTGTCTGTCAAAAAGTGATGCCTGAATGAAAACACTAGGGTGCTATTTATGAAGGCTTTATCTTTAACACCAAGCATATATGCAGACTCTGTTGATTTTCTCCTTGATTTTTTTAACTCAAAAGTTAAGAGTACAATTGATGATATTGCTCATGTAAAAGTCAGGAAGATAAATGGCAGACAAAAAGCACCTTGGAGAAACTCAACAGCAGTTCAAAATATGACGAGAAAATGTAGAAAATCTGAGCGCATGTGGTGGAAGACAAAACTTGTAGTCCATTATGGCATATATAAAAAAAAACTTCATGCCTTCAATGTAGAACTCGGCAAAGCTAGACAGACCTTTTTCTCAAATAATATAAACAGCAACTTTAACAACACACACACTCTTTTTGCCACTGTAGAGAGACTAACAAACCACCCAAGTCACATTCCCAGTGAAATTCTCTCAGACAGTCAATGCAGTGAGTTTGCTTCTTTCTTCTCAGAGAAAATCAATAATATCAGAAAGGTGATCAGCACATTTTTGAGTTGCGCTGAGGTCAGACAGATCAGACCACAACCCCAGAAATTAGTAACTATGTCAGTTTTCAAAGCAATTAATGGTAACAGTCTGGAAAAAATAGTACAGCACCTTAAACATCAACCTGTCCCCTTGACACACTTCCCACATCTTTTTTAAAAAGTGTGTTTAACTGTTTAGAAGCAGATCTCCTAGAATTGGTAAATTCCTCACTTCTTTCTGGGACTTTTCCAAAGTCCCGAAAAACTGCAGTTGTTAAGCCCCTCCTGAAAAAGAGCAATTGGGATCACAACGTACTGAGCAACTACAGACCAATCTCAAATCTCCCTTTCATAGGCAAGATAATTGAAAACGTTGTTTTCAATCAGCTGAACAAATTCTTAAGCTCAAATGGAAACTTTGACAATTTTCAATCTGGCTTCCGACCACATCGCAGTATAGAGACAGCACTCGTAAAGATAAAAATGATATTCGCCCCAATACAGATAAAGGCAAACTACCAGTGCTGGTACTACTCGACCTTAGTGCTACATTTGATACTATCGACCACGACATACTTCTTGACAAGCTGGAAAACTTGGTTGGGCTTTCTGGGATGGGCCTAAAATGGTTCAGGTCATACCTAGAAGCGAGAGGATACTATGTGAGTATAGGCAACCATAAGTCTGAGTAGACATCCATGACATGTGGAGTCCCACAAGGCTCAATTCTCGCGCCACTCCTATTCAACCTGTATATGCTCCCACTGAGCCAAATAATGAGAAAGAAACAAATTGCTTACCACAGCTATGTAGACGACACCCAGATCTACTTAGCCCTATTGCCTAACGACTACAGCCCCATTGACTCCCTATACAAATGCATTGATGAAAAAAAAAATTGGATGTGCCAAAACTTTCTTCAGTTGAACAAAGAGAAAACTGAAGTCATTGCATTTGGAAACGATGCAGTTCTCAAGGTGAACGCATACCTTGATGCTAGGTGTCAAACAACTAAAGATCAAGTCAGGAATCTTGGTGTGATTCTGGAGTCTGACCTTAGATTCAGTAGTCATGTTAAAGCAATAACTAAATCACCATATTATCATCTTAAAAATATCTCAAGAATGAGATGCTTTGTTTCCAGACAAGACTTAGAGAAACTTGTTCATGCTTTCATCACCAGCAGGGTGGATTAATGTAATGGCCCCCTCACTGGTCTTCCCAAAAAGACCATAAGACAGCTACAGCTCATACAGAATGCTGCCGCCAGGATTCTAAGCAGAACCTGGAAATATGAGCATATCACGCCAGTCCTCAGGTCTCTACACTGGTTCCCAGTCACATTTAGGATAGACTTTAAAGTATTATTACTGGTATATAAATCACTTAATGGCCTAGGACCTAAATACATTGCAGATATGCTCATTGAATATAAACCCAACAGACCACTCAGATCATCAGGATTATATCAGCTAGAGATACCAAAGATTCACTCAAAACATGGAGATTCTGGAAAAGCAATGAGTATGAAAAAGCTCAGTATGCAGACTAGGTTACTATCAATACTTTGTAATAAGGAAATGAGAAGTGATGGGTTATATACTGACTGAAATGTGAGCAGGTGTTCAATATTCCGGTGATTGGGGCTGGGCCGTGGAGGTGCTTTCATGAAAGCTGGGATGTAGATGGGGACTGGTGGATGCTACAACCAGGTAATGACTCAGGGGGGTGAATACTTATGTAGTAACCAAAAAATGTAGTTTAAATTTTTTGTTTTGTTTTGTTTCACAATTAAAAGTATTTTGCACCTTCAAGGTGTTTGGAATATTGTGTAAAATGAAGGTAAAAATCCCAGTACAATCCTATTTCATTCCAGGATTTCACACTACAATGTGGAAACTTCAACTTGAATACTTATGCAATACACTGTATATGGGGCATTTGGGACAGAACAGATGGCAATGTGATATGTGATAAATTACATGTAACGTTGGAGGCTATTTTAACAAAGTCTAGAATCTGTAGGATGTTCGTTTTTACAATGGGCATACAAACTCGCACAAACACACATTCTGGCTGGTTAAATAATATCATGCACAAGGATGATTTTTTTTTGGGGGGGTGCCTCATACTTATATTGTTATGTACGTTTGTCTTCAGCATGACCACCCCTGCTAAAAAAGGTTAAATCAACCCATTTGTGATGGATGCTGCGCGGCAAAACATTACGTCTCTCGCCGGTTACGGTACGGATCCACTTGTCCGTGCTACACTTCTGTCACGTTGTACCTCGCTCTATTCCTATGGGTGACGTCACACGACTTCAACGTGCCCGCATAGCATCCCGGGAAGGCAGCACTACATTTGAGAAAATGCTGCGCCACAGAAAATATGAAAATTCCCAGCTTTTTGTATATGAATCCATTGAACGCAAAGCGACTATCCAATAAAAGTAGAGCACAGAGGACCCTCCAGTTGTGTTGGACAAGTGGATTTGTAACATCAGGACCTCTTGCCGGCTGCTGTGCAATGCAGCATTTTGTATTTGTCAAACTTTTCATCATGCGTGCAGCATAGAATGCACTGTCATTGATTTAAATACACATGAGATGTTGCTTGTTGATTTTTTAAAGACGACGAAACCACCCAAATGTATTGTGGTTCGCTGAAAATCATATTAATCAATCAGACATACACATGCATTTGTTTTTGAAAATGGCTACGACAGAGGAGGATTTTGACAGAGAGGAAATTGAGTTGGAAGACAGTGAGGAGTTTGGAGGGAGGTGGTAGAGGATTACCTGCCGCGCAAAGCAGTTGATGAGCTTTGGGACATGTTGGTGACGGAAACTTATCAGTACACCAAATATAATGAATAAATAGCATAATAAAAAGTAATATAATTATGGTGATGATTGTTGATAATGATAATAATAAATACAAAACCTTTAAATGAATTTTATTTCATGTTTCTATGTGCTACAGAGGCTTAGGTTTTGGTAGACGTTGACAATTCTTAGTATTTATTCAGAAAACCCTCAGGAGATAAGGATATTCATCCTAGAATAACATAGGTTTTTATATATATATATATTTTTTTTATAGGTGTTTTTAGCAGGCGTTTTAGGTGTCAATGGGTTCAACAATAATGTCGACTTCCTCAACACTTTAATTGCGTTAGTGGCATTGTTCCTTCAATTTAAAATGTTCTTGGATTTTATTCCAAATGGGAGGTGCAAAAAAACCTAAAAGCCTGTCTAACTAATTCATTTTAGATTGCAGGTATTTCCAGAGTTTACCATCCCTGAGACTGTGTTTGGAAGTTAGTACTTCTGTATACCAGCAGAGAAGTAATGTACTGTATGGTGGTAATTTATGCTGCTGTGCCAAAAGGATCAAATGCATAGATATATATGACTTCAAAGAGGGCCAACCTACATTAAGAGGTTTAAAAACAGTGGTAGAAGTTTTCATGTAAATAATATCGCCATAATCAGTAAACGGCATGAAAGTCAACTGAGCAATTTGGTTTCAGCTAGATAATGTAAACCTTGACCTATTTCTATATAGAAAATACATTTTCACACGCTTTTTAACAAGTTCATCTACATGTTTTTTTAAAGGAATTATTGTTATCTATCCATATAGATCAATCCCAGGTATTTGAATGTAGAAAAACATTCAAGATTAGCACCATCAAGTGTACAGGCATCGTTTTAGATTTAGAAAGTAACGATTCTGCTGGTATCAATTTAGGTTTTGTAAGACTGTTGGCAGCCTCAGTAATTGGTAGTATGTATTATTCACAATCACAATAAATAGCCTAACACATCTAACATTATTTATTTAACCTGGTAGTGAGAAAAGCTTATAATCTTCAGCAACTACAGGGGCAGGTCACACATACATTGTATGTGTGTGAATATATTTACTTTCAAAATCTCCACAGCACTGTAAAGCAGTTCATAAAATTCTTGACAGAATTGCACTTCAACATCTGTGCTCTTTCCCCATAGCCTAGTTAACAAATTAAATAAAGTGTGCAATTTAGATGCAGACGGTGGATAGCGAGATGCATAGTACATTAAAATCATACAGAAACCTCACTAATGTTGACATTTCATATCATGTGAATATATTTTTTAAAGCTGCATTGTGTAAGAATTACTCCCATCTAGTTGTGATTTGTATATGACAAGCAAATTAACACCGTACTAGCCCCTCATGTTATTATGCCAGGAACGCGAACTTGGATATTAGTTTTTTCTTTCAAAATAATAGGACTTGTTTTAATTCATTGAAATAATGATTGTTATTAAATACACAGCCCGTGAATTGTAACCAAATGCAATTGTATTGTGTGTAAAGAAAAAATAAGAGCATGTGATAGCAAAAAATAATAATTTAACATGTTTTATTAATTAATGTAACAAATATGTTTTACACACAATTTGATTGAATAAATTGTCAGTGTCTCACGTGAAAACATGATTACAATTGAAAAACTTTCACTAGAGTCTGTTTTATTCCAACTAAATCCAAATTTTAGCAAAACATGAACATGGACACTATGCAGTGAAATAACAATGATTATTGTAATGAATCATGAGCGCTATTATTTTGAAACGGAAAAAACTGAGTTTGTGTTACCAGGTGAACGTTTTTGCCTGCTGTACAGCTTGGACCAGCGCTGCCATTACATGTCCTCGAGAATAGGCATGATCTTACATCTTCAACAGACTTTGAAATTTGCCAGCAGTTGTGAGTAATCTCCCCCTGGCATTCGTCACGGTGCCACTATTGTAAAAGAGGGACATTTCCAGGTATGTCCCTCTTTGGCTAATTAATTTCAAAGATGGACGCGTAACATGGCTGCTGCAATTCGAGCGGCACCATTGTATATATTGTGAATGGAATATTCTGCACTTACGAAAATACATTGATTAGTTGGTGGAAGTAATTACACATGAATGAGCACACATTTTTTAAGGAACAAAGGCGTTTTTGCTAAGAATCAACTAAAAAAAATACACAATGTAGCTTTAAATACTTAGCTGTAGACTAGATGGTAAAACAGGTATTTTTATGGCCAATGTATATAGCCTAATTAAAATTGTATTTGTATTTGTCTGGCTTGCTTGCTTGAGGTTGTTTTGTTAATTATTTCCCTAAAACTTCTACAAACAATACCCCATAATGACAATGTGAATTATGTGTGTTTGAAATCTTATCAAATTAATAAAAAATAATAAATGATAAAGCTTATGTACATAAGTATTCACAGCCTTTGCCATGACACTCAAAATTTAGCTCAGGTGCATCCTGTTTCCATTGATCATCTTTGAGATGTTTCCACAACCTGATTGGAGTCCACCTGTAATAAATTCTGTTGATTGGACATGATTTGGAAAGGCACACACATATCTAAATAAGGTCTGACAGTTAACAGTGCATGTCAGAGCACAATCCAAGCCATAAAGTCCAAGGAATTGTCTGTAGACCTCTGAGACCGGATTGTATCAAGGCACAGAGGTGGGGAAGGGTACAGATAAAATGTATGCAGCATTGAAGGTCCCAATGAGCATAGTGGCCTCCATCGAGCATAGTGGCCTCTATCATCCGTAATCTCCATAAGCCCGGCCAAACCGAGCATTCAGGGGAAAAGGGCCTTAGTCAGGGAGGTGACCAAGAACCCGATGGTCACTCTGACAGACCTCCAGCATTTCTCTGTGGAGAGAGGAGAACCTTCCAGAAAAACAATAATCTCTGGAGCATTCCACCAATCAGGCCTGTATGGTAGAGTGGGCAGACGGAAGCCACTCCTCAGTAAAAGGCACATGAAAGCCTGCCTGGAGTTTGCCAAAACCATTTTTTATTTTTAATAAATTTGCTAAGATTTCAAACACACTTCATTCACATTGTCAGTATGGGGAATTGTTTGTCAATTTTGAGGGAAATAATGAATTTTGTCAATTACAGAATAAGGGTGTAACATAACAAAATGTGGGAAAAGTGAAGCGCGTGAATACTTTCCGGATGCACTGTATATACATTTCTGTATTAGATGAAGACCTCTACCACAAACTCTACATTATAAAATATCTTTATTCAAAAAAAACTTTATTTAACCAGGAAAAAGATTGAGACCCAGGGAGATCTGGCAAAGAAGGCAGTGTCAATCAATACATTATAGAATTAACAAACATCCAATAATACAATTCAACACATGATCCATTATTTCTTACAAATGCATTTACACTCCTGTTTAACAATATTTCATCCGTAAAATAGTCAAATAAAGCAAATAAAAAAATGTATAGTACAAAATATTTGTCACGTGGTGGAGTTGGTGTAGTGGTCCAAGCTCCTGACTCCAGAGCACACATGCAACGGAGGGTTTTGAGCCCTTTCTTTTTTGTCTCCCCCTACCTGTCTTACTGGCTTCTGTTTCCTTCTATCCTGTCAATAAAAATTAATTAAACAATAATAAATAAAAAACTTTTCAATGGCTTTTCTTCTGGTTTAGCTATAACACTTTACTGTTTTCTCTTCTCCAAAGGGTCATTCAAAATGAGAAGGACAACCTGATGAATGCAGAAAACCTGGGCATTGTTTTTGGACCTACCCTCATGCGTGCCCCAGACTTGGATGCCATGACAGCGCTCAATGATATCCGATACCAGAGACAGGTGGTGGAAACGCTTATAAAGAATGAAGACATTCTATTCTGAATGGGAAAGGGGAGATTTATGATGTAATATTAAACTATTATTGAGAGTATTAATAAATTGTTTAAAGGTGAAATTATAACACATTTTCCTTTTGAGATCGAAGACTTGAAGAATAATGAATCATTTGCACCCCTGGTACATTCTTTCTCCACTTCCGGTGGACGCTGTCTAAATAGAACCCTCGTCTGATTGGTATGGATCACATAACTTAAACTTGTTTTTTGCATGTTACCCCCCCATTTCTGTCTGGGGTCATTAATGGACCACTGATTGCTGTCTTTCTATTGAATAACTACCGGTAGTATGTGTTTTCAGATCACAGAGTGCTCTCCCTGATTTTGTTAATGTGACTTCCTGTGAATCACTAATGTATCTTGGTGTTAAATAGAATGTCATCATTTAAAAAAAAAATTTCATGTTTATTGTTGTTATTTATTTTGATTTGGGGTAAATTTTAAGTTGCAATATATACCTTTTTTTTGCATTTTTCCTTGTTTAAACGCTACAATAAGTCAGCAACATAATTCTGTATTGTGCCTCTTCACAGTATTACTTTGTCCTGTCATGGAGTATTTCTCGGGAGATTTGTTATTATTATTAAATTTTATTGAATAACCTAATGCCTATCATTAAACCTAACCTTAACTGAGGATATTAGAATGTAATTTTGAATGCTATGGAATGTGTTGAATGTTTTCACATGAATCCGCTAAACAAAACATGCAGGTGGAAAGTAATAGGAGGAATATAGCCTAATAGCAAACATGTTCAGTTGAAACTTAAAAGAAACTAATTACGTTGGCATTTAATGTAATTCATGTTTTCCAAATAGTTTCCTGAGAAAATAATTTGGGAGAACTGAGATGTACGGTTGGGTCAAACATAAGGTCAATATATTGTCCAGCATACTTTAATGTGCAAGTCCACTATTCTTGACCTCTGTGTGATATAGCATAAGTGACATTGAGGTTAACCTGTTCATCCCCAAGCGTTTTTTCTGGTTTTGAAAGAAATAAAACATGCCCAAATCTAATGGAGTATATCTCCAAAACTACAAGGGCTATAAACATACTCTTGGTATCAAAATGAAGGAAACACATGTGAGTTTTATACTGAAGTGAAAGTATTAATGTGGGTACTAGTGTGTCAGAGTACATAAAAGT
>JACXGM010008400.1:16055-28953 GCA_016801145.1 Umbra pygmaea | reverse complement strand
GTCTGAGGTTCCTGCATTGGTGGTGTCAGGGACCGTGATGTCCTTAGGTTCCTGCTCATGGCCGGTGTGTGTTGAAGTGTCAGAGAGTCCATAAATGTTTGACTCCTGTTGAGTTGTATTCTTCTCCCTGGTAGTTGTGTAGATGTCAGGGTCACCGATCATCTTGTTAAAGAGAACAAATTATAATATGAAATAACTTCTCATGTTATTATTTTGCTAATGTTCCCTCTTGCCAATAAGAAATTATGCATTAGTAACCAATTCTTTCTTTTATCAATTAAACTATTTTAGTTTAGTTTTAGTCGACAAAAACTGATGACATTTAGTCTAGTTTTAGGCAATGAAAATTGTATTTTAGTCTCTTTTTAGTAATGCAATTCTATTTTACCCAGTCAATATAGTATAAGTACATAGTAGAATAGACTATTCTCTGTGTCAGATTTAATTTTGTTTTTTGTTGTTTACGCTAACTCACTACAGCTGCATCTTCTAAATAATGCAGCAAGTGGGGCTTGAGGAAGTGGCGTCTCCTGCATCTGTAAATGCAACCTGATGCAGCCCCTGAAGTGAGACACAGGAAACTAGCAAAATTTGCTTTCATCCTTTTTTTTTTGCCACAGTCCAGTGCTGCTTCTCTGTAGCCCAGGTCAGGCACTTCTGCCACTGTTTCTGGTTCAAAAGTGGCTTGAACTGGGGAATGAGGCACCTGTAGCCCATTTCCTGCACACGCCTGTGCACGGTGGCTCTGGATGTTTGTAATCCAGACTCAGTCCTTTGCTTCCGCATTTCATCCAAGGTCTGGAATCGGTCCTTCTCCACAATCTTCCTCAGGGTCCGGTCACCTCTTGTTGTTGTGCAGCGTTTTTTGCCACACTTTTTCCTTCCCACAGACTTTCCACTGAGGTGCCTTGATACAGCACTCTGGGAATAGCCTATTTGTTCAGGAATTTCTTTCTGTGTCTTACCCTCTTGCTTGAGGGTGTCAATGATGGCCTTCAGGACAGCAGTCAGGTCGGCAGTCTTACCCATGATTGCGGTTTTGAGTAATGAAACAGGCTGGAAGTTTTTAAAAGCCTCAGGAATCTTTTGCAGGTGTTTAGAGTTAATTAGTTGATTCAGATGATTAGGTTAATAGCTCGTTTAGAGACCCTTTTCATGATATGCTAATTCATTGAGATAGGAATTTTGGGTTTTCATAAGCTGTATGCCAAAATCATCAGTATTAAAACAATAAATGACCTGAAATATTTCAGTTGGTTTGCAATGAATCTAAAATATATGAAAGTTAAATTTTTATCATTACATTATGGAAAATAATTAACTTTATCAAAATATGCTAATTTTTTGAGAAGGACCTGTATGTTCGTTGTTTGAGTGACAACCACACACAAGCAGCAGCAGTGGAGTGGGAGAGGCACTTCAGATGTGTTCATGACACATGTTTGCACAGTGTGACATTTCTATTCTTTGATGAAATGTGTAAAAGAAAGAAGCTGAAAGTGGTATCGATCCCATTGACTCTAGTAATGAAAAACTAGAATTAATTTAATTTAAAAACGTGACGTAATAGCATCAATATTTTGGGATGATCCGCCCACCCCTTCAGGAAACAGAAATACTGCAAAATAATAATAATAACGTGACTTGAGACGAAATAACGTTATAACATTTTGTCTCGTTTTAGTCAATTAAACTGAAGAGACATTTTAGCATAGTTTTTATTTTGTAAACCACATTTAGTCTCGTTTTTATTCGTCAACAATATTGCATCATACATTTAATAATAGTCATCGTCAAATGACCAGCATTTACGTCTCGTCTCGTTTTCGTCACGTGATAAAGGTTCGTTGACGACGATATTTAGTCATAATTTTCGATGACGAAAGCAACACTACACTAAGATAACACATCCTAGGTCTGAATGAATGAACTAATCGTATGAAATACTTACGTCTTTACATAGTTCAATGTGGTGACAACAAAAACACACACACATTATCAATGGAAATCAAACCATGGAGGTCTGGATATGGAGTAACACTCAAAATCAAAGTGGAAAACCACACTACAGGCTGATCCAACTTTGATGTAATGTCCTTAAAGTCAAAATGAGGCTCAGTAGTGTGTGGCCTCCATGTGCCCGTATGACCTCCCTACAACGCCTGGGCATGCTCCTGATGAGGTGGTGGATGGTCTCCTGAGGGATGTCCTTCCAGACCTGGACTAAAGCATCCGCCAACTCCTGGACAGTCTGTGGTGCAATGTGGCGTTGGTGGATGGAGCAAGACATGATGTCCCAGATGTGCTAAATCAGATTCAGGTCTGGTGAACAGGCGGGCCAGTCCATAGCATCAATGCCTTCCTCTTGCAGGAACTGCTGACACACTTCCGCCACATGAGGTCTAGCATTGCCTTGCATTAGGAGGAACCCAGGGCAAACCGCACCAGCATATGATCTCATAAGGGGTCTGAGGATCTCATCTCAGTACCTAATGGCAGTCAGGCTACCTCTGGCGAACACATGGAGGGCTGTGCGGCCCCCCAAAGAAATGCCACCCCACACCATTACTGACCCACCGCCAAACCAGTCATGCTGGAGGATGTTGCAGGCAGCAGAACGTTCTCCACAGCGTCTCCAGACTCTGTCCCGTCTGTCACATGTGCTCAGTGTGAACCTGCTTTCATCTGCGAAGATCACAGGGCGCCAGTGGCAAATTTGCCAATCTTGGTGTTCCCCGGCAAATCGCAAACATCCTGCACAGTGTTGGGCTGTAAGCACAACCCCCACCTGTGGACATCGAGCCCTCATACCACCCTCATGGAGTCTGTTTCTGACCGTTTGAGTGGACATATGCACATTTGTGGCCTGCTTGAGGTCATTTTACAGGGCTCTTGCAGTGCTTCTCCTGTTCCTTCTTGCACAAAGGCGGAGGTAACGGTCCTGCTGCTGGGTTGTTGTGACAGACACAGCAAACCTTCTTGCCACAGCTTGCATTGATGTGCAATCCTGGATAAGCTGCACTACCTGAGCCACTTGTGTGGTTTGTAGACTCCGTCTCATGCTACCACTAGAGTGAAAGCACCGCCAGCATTCAAAAGTGACCAAAACATCAGCCAGGAAGTATGGGAACTGAGAAGTCATCTGTGGTCACCACCTGCAGAACCACTCCTTTATTGGGAGTGTCTTGCTAATTGCCTATAATTTCCACCTGTTGTCTGTTCCATTTGCACAACAGCATGTGAAATTGATTGTCAATCAGTGTTGCTTCCTGAGTGGACAGTGTGATTTCACAGAAGTGTGACTGACTTGGAGTTACATTGTGTTGTTTAAGTGTTCCCTTTTTTTTTTTTTAACAGTGTATATTACTTATCATTGGAATTTTAAGGTGTTGTAGGTTTGAGGTTAACTTGAATACTTTGTGATTTGCTAAATAAAAACACCTACTCCTGCTAGGAGATGGAAACACACCCACACCAGTTTAGCAGAACAAAACAAGACACGACACAAGACTGAGTGCCTGGACATTGTAGTTATCTGTGGTATATTTATTGAGCAAAGAGTAATACCATGTCACCCAATTCAGGATTCAAATCACCTGGAATTATTTTTCCTCATACGAAAGATTGTATTCCATATCTCAATTGGTTCGTTTCTGCAGTTGTGTGGCATCTGAAGTGTGTTTATGTTCTACAATGTGTATAGTGGGGAGAACAAGTATTTCATACACTGCCGATAGGTACACATCAACTGTGAGAGACGGAATCCAAAACAAAAATCGAGAAAATCACATTGTACGATTTTTAAATAATAAATTTGCACTTTATTGCATGACATAAGTATTTGATACATCAGAAATTGGAACTCAATATTTGGTACAGAAACCTCTGTTTGCAATTACAGAGATCATATGTTTCCTGTGGTTCTTGACCAAGTTTGCACACACTGCAGCAGGGATTTTGGCCCACTCCTCCATACAGACCTTCTCCAGGTCCTTCATGTTTCGGGGTTATCGCTGGGCAATACGGATTTTCAGCTCCCTCCAAAGATTTTTCTATTGGCTAGGCCCCTCCAGGACCTTGAGATGCTACTTACTGAGCCACTCCTTAGTTGCCCTGGCCCATCTTCAATGGTCTTACTGAGGGAAGAAGGTTGTTGGCCAAGATCTCGCAATATATGGCCCCATCCATCCTCCCCTCAATACGGTGCAGTTGTCCTGTCCCCTTTGCAGAAAAGCATCCCCAAAGAATGATGTTTCCACCTCCATGCTTCACAGTTGGTGGATGGTGTTCTTGGGGTTGTACTCCTTCTTCCTCCAAACACAGCGAGTGGAGTTTAGACCATAAAGCTTTACCTTTGTCTCATCAGACCACATGACCTTCTCCCATTCCTCCTCTGGATCATCCAGATGGTCATTGGCAAACTTTAGATGGGCCTGGACATGTGCTGGCTTGAGCAGGGGGACCTTGCGTGCGCTGCAGAATTTAAATCCATGATGGCGTAGTGTGTTACTAATGGTTTTCATTAAGACTGTGGTCCCAGCTCTCTTCAGGTCATTGACCAGGTCCTACCATGTAGTTTTGGGCTGATCCCTCACCTTCCTCATGATCATTGATAGCCCACGAGGTGAGATCTTGCATGGAGCCCCAGACCGAGGGAGATTGACGGTCATCTTGAACTTCTTCCATTTTCTAATAATTGTGCCAACAGTTGTTGCCTTCTCAAGAAGCTGCTTGCCTATTATCCTGTAGCCCATCCCAGCCTTGTGCAGGTCTACAATTGTATCCCTGATGTCCTTACACAGCTCTCTGGTCTTTGTGTAGAGGTTGGAGTCTGTTTGATTGAGTGTGTGGACAGGTCTTTTATACAGGTTGTTACGTTCTGCTCCCCAGGAGCACCTGGGGAATACATAAGAGAACAAATGATTAATGACCAATATAGAATACTAACACCAACAAAACAATAACTACACACACAATAGGCCTACCACTCTCTATCAAATTCACAAACAACCAAAACACAACTCTCACTTACAAACAGCAGTGTAGCACAAGATCCTGGGCCCTATGCATAGGCAGTCCTGATGGGCCTCTATGTTCCTCAACCACAATATATTCCTGACTTTTTAAGGGCCCTCTCTCCCCTTGGGCCCTGGTAATCAGTATTGGTTTTACCACCCAGTCCAACGCCCCTGCTTACAAATACCATAAATGCTAACCAAATGCTCTATACCAACAGGCAACCTCAGAAAAGGCCACCTTACCCATTGAGTTAAATTCACATTGGCCTCAACCACTAACAAACATAACCACCACACACAGGCGTGGACCAAAAACAAAGAGAGAGTGAGAACATTAAAAATGGCGCATTATATACAAAAGGGCATGGTGGGATGTGGTGATGATTGCTGAAACCAGGTGTACCGGATAACGGGGGAGGAGTCAGTGATAAGTGATGATTGGCAATCAGCTGAATCTGCACCACCTGTGGGAGTCACACAAACAGAAGGGAACAAACACACAGAACAGGGCAGAAACACAGCAGAGAGAACACCAGCAAAGACCAGGGCACATAGAACACAGATATTGAGACTGGGGGATGTAACAAAGGTAACGAGTTCAAACAGGTGCAGTTACTACAGGTAATGAGTGGAGAACAGGAGGGCTTCTTAAAGAAAAACTAACAGGTCTGTGAGAGCTGGAATTCTTACTGGTTGGTAGGTGATCAAATACATATGTCATACAATAAAATGCAAATGAATTATTTAAAAATCATACAATGTGATATTGTGGATTTTTGTTTCAGATTCCGTCCTCACAGTTGAAGTGTACCTATGATGACAATTACAGACCTCTACATGCTTTGTAAGTAGGAAAACCTGCAAAATCGGCATTGTATCAAATACTTGTTCTCCCCACTGTATTTGCAACTGCCATCTAGTGGACCGGAGTTAGTGCGCAAAGTAGTCCTAAAATCAGATGCAGCAGTGTGAACTTTTGAGATCGGTAGACGCAAGTAACGAGTTGCTACATCCAACAGATGTGCTAAAATCTTTCGCGACCAAGTTGCAATAGATCGCTAACAAATGCTGTGATGTGTAACCACAATAGGCAGCTTTGCTTTAAATCAATATCCCTACAGATGCTACCACATCTGGGACTCACCAGACCAGCAGGGGGTGTGTCTGAGGTTCCTGCATTGGCGGTGTCAGGGATCGTGACATCATCAGTATCCTGATCATGGCTGATGTGTGTTGAAGTGTCAGAGGGTCCAAAAATGTTTGACTCCTGTTGAGTTGTATTCTTCTCCATAATAGTGGTGTTGCTGTCAGATTCACCCATCATCTTGGTGATTAAATCTTGCACAAGGAGCAGCTGACTGACACCTTGTGACAAACTCAGAATGTATTCAACTAGGTCTGCCCCATTAGTTCCTGTGATTGTGGGGACATTAACACTTATTTCCCCACTCAAGACATCTGCCAGCCTATATAACTGCTCTTCATTAAGGTTAATCAACTGTTGTTGAATGTGGCACACAAGCTTTTTACGTGTGCAACATTGACCCATCCTGCTCCAGATGTCATGAAACACTCAGCTTCTGAAGTTTCTGACCTTGCTGTGTTAATATTTCAGACTCCTCATAATAAATCCCCTCAGAATCAACACCTTAGATCCGTAGCATAGTGATCTGAAATGTAAAGGAAGGATATACGAATTATTGAAAAGTATAGTAATTGTTTTAAAAGGAAAATGAATAAATGAATATTTAAATAAAAATAACTTTGCATACTTAAACAATTCCACTCTGACATATTTAAATCATATATATTAATAGAAAAACATTCATATAATATCCCAGTCATATATATCAAATGCCAACATTTTCAGCAAGGGCCATAACTGATTCTATTTGCACTATCTAGCTGTGTCTCAATGTGAAGGCTGCATCCTCTGAAGGCCGCATTTGAAAGCTGATTTTGCGCATTTGAAGGCAGATTGCATCACAGCAGTACTACGAAGGCTGTCTCAATTGAAACTCTGCACCCACTCTGCACCCTTCGAATGCCGCATTCATCACCACGGCGTGACAAAGGCTGCCATAGTTTGGAATGTCATTCAAATGCGACGCCAAATGCGCCCATCATTTTCTCGTCGTCGGCGGCCTTCAGCTGCAGCCCTGCAGACCTCACCAGTGGCTAACCTCACCAGTGGCTAACCTCACCAGTGGCTAACCTCACCAGTGGCTAACCCAGCACCAGGGGCGGATTAAGGTGGTCAGGGGCCCCTAGGCTTCTCTTTTTGTGAGCCCCCTCCCCTAATCATTGTGCTTTACTGGAAAAATGCATTTAGTGCCATACATGGTCCACACGCAAGTATGGTGAACTGGCATACACACACATTGAGACAGCCAACATTACACATTGTTTTCTTTACATTGCTTCAAGTGGTGGACCACAACAGTAAGACAATTACCACCACACCACATAGTTAAAATGAGAAATTGAACATTACAGACAAAACACAAATACAAACAAGCATAAGGCCTAGTACTTAGAATCAGCCTTTTAAATATGATCAAGAAACACTACAACCAAAACTAACATCAACAGAGATGTAAGTGGAAAAAATACCAGATATAACCCTCTGCCTCAACAGCCCCAAAACAATCACAATGGAAATGTAACTACACTGAACAAAAATATAAACACAAAATGTACACAAAAGGCCCATTTCTCGCAATTATTCTTCACAAATATGTCTAAATCTGTTTTAGTGAGCACTGTTTCTCTTTTGCTGAGATAATCCATCTACCTCACAGGTGTGGCATATCAAGATGCTGATTAGACAGCATGATTATTGCACAGGTGTGCCTTAGGCTGGCCACAATAAAAAGCCCACTCTAAAATGTGCAGTTTCATCACACAGCACAATGCCACAGATGTCGCAAGGTTTGAGGGAGCGAAACTGACAACTCCCTGGCAGCCATTTAAAGCCAAAACAGGTGGATTCAGCAAAGTCAAAAGTCAAAGTGGTTTATTTATCATATGCATTGAACAACATACATCATCCTATGCAGAGAAATTCTTATTGACATGGCTCGGCGATTCTATGCAGTGGGCTTAAAAACAAGAATTACAACAATATAGGATTTTAAAATAGGAATGACAATAGTAATAATAGTAATAGTAATAATGATAATAATAAAACGCTATGTACTGAGCAGTGGTCTGGAAAAAGTTCAACAGTAGAAGCAGTAACGGCCAGCACCACGGCCAGCTTCGCAGCCTACTGAATTGCAATTTAATTGCAAAATAAGCAATTCAGTAGGCTGCGGAGCTTGCTGAGAACTGAATGTTATTTTTATTTGGATGAAACTGTGTACAGATCAATCTTAAGAAATTATTAAGTAACATAGTACTGTCCAGGAATAATATTTTTTCATTAGGCTTTTTTGTGTAAAGTATTTATTGTCACATGAACCAAACGATTCAGAACTGTTCATAACTTCGTAGGAACAACTGAAGAGAGCCACTAAATGCGGGAGTGAGGGAGAGGATGGATGACATGCAGCAAATGTTCTTTCCTTTAGTCAAAGTATTGGGTCAATGGATTTTCTATTGTAACATGACCTTGAGCTTGCATTGCATATTGAATTTAAATTTGTGCACAATGTTGACGTGTGGAAACTTTAGTTTTGTAGTATAGCATAGCCTATAACCGATGGTACAGTAGGTACAGATGATTTTAGTTAATTTCGCCTGTATTTTGTATAACTGTTAGCTGTTACAGTTTTTTCCAATTGCTAACACACAAAATGCATAATTTGGCTCATGTGTCAAAACTCAACACACAAGAATGCTTTACACAACACTTGAAGATTAGCATTGAACTGCCATGTCAAAACTGCCATTCTGCAATCAAAACTGCCATTCTGCAATCAAAACTTAACACTCTGACTTCAAAAGGCCCTCTTCAGATCAATAGTTAACACACATGCACATGAACAACAAACAGTCACACAACACACTGGTCAACTTTACTCAAGACACTTCTGTCATTTGTAGTTTTTAAACCTTTTTATTCCCGTAACCAAGCCTCAGTGATACATTGTACAGGTAGTAAAACAACTCCCATTACAAGTCAGGGATCACTCCGTCGATTGGGGTCGGACACGTCACCTCGTCCACATCACAGGCGATGTTCTCCCTTGCCAGGCAACGGGAAAATATTGCCGGGCGTGGCATATCCACCCGTGGATCAAGCCCACCTCGATGTCTCCGCATGCCTCCTCCATTGCTTGCAGGAGTGGCACGCGTGCATGTGTAGGGGGTCATAGACCTTCCACCGCTATGCGGAAAATAATTCCCCTATCAGGTTGAGGACCGGGAAATAAGGGGGCAGTGGAAACTGACATTATCCCAGATGACAACAAACATGGGCTGCCCTGGTTGGTCCTATGTGACCGCGGCATGTAGTGCATGCAGAAATGTCAGTTTGTGTGCAGTGTTGTAGGGACCCAGGGTGGCATGGTGATGGAGGACCCCCTGACCACTAAGGGCTGCACACAAGGTGATGTAGCCCCCGCACTGCCTGGCGACATTCTCAATGGCCCATTTGCCGATGATGTTTCAGTCCCGATGTCTGGTTTTTACCAGAGTCTCTTCCTCTATCTCCTCTCCCTCTTCCCTCCCCGTCTCTTCCTCATTCTCCTCTCTCCTTCAGCCTCCATATTCACGATTGTCTCACGACAGGTGCTCATACCTGAATTATATAGTGACTGATTGGTGTTCAGTTACGGGTTAAGTGTTTTACGATGTGTGCGGGAGTGTTGCTAATGTCATGTGTGTTTTAACTATTGAATGGACGTGCTGACTGCAGAGTGTTTTATCATTGGCCAAAGTGTGTAACACATGCACGATGTGTGTAGTGTTTTGCACCGTGTGTTACAGAATTATTTACGGTGCCATGCTGACATTGTGTTTATTCATTTGGTGCCTGAGTGTACCAAATGCATGCAAACATTACGGTTTCGACGCTTTGATCTGAGCATTCACTTTTTGTGTTTTAGCAATCGGAAAAAACTGTAATTTCATGTGCATAGTAATGGTTATCTCTCTTTATTTCCTTACTACAATAGCGCCCCCTAGAAGCCAATTTTCCAAAAATTTGTTGGGGAGCCTCAGATGGTCATGTCAAACAAGAATCTAAATTTTTACAATGATAGCTTTTTTTTGGCCAAGACATGACAAAGTTTATACTTAAGTAGCTAGTTACACAAATTTATTTTTGCGCAATTTACGCAATTTTCATCCGATAAAAAGTATTTTGATAACTTTTTGTCACATCCGTCTGGTGATCATACATATCAAATTTCGTGCAGATCGGACACACGGTCTAGGAGGAGTTGGAAAAAGTAGGTTTACGATAAATTACAATTTTTCACGCATAAAAGTACTGGCGGAAATTGGCGTGGCCTATGTCAAAAGATTCAGCTGAACTCAGGGAACGCGTGGATATGTGTATCTTCTATGTGCGATGTAGGGTTTGGGAGTTGTAAGCTTTTTTCTGCCATAGCGCCACCTAGTGGTGGAAGGGGCTGCATTTTTCTGTCTGAGGTCCTTGCAGTGATCTGGACCAGTCCTGAAAATGGCACCCCCATGATCATGTACGGTTTTAGGCTGTAGTATTGGTTTTAGAGGTGGAAGAGTAATAATAATCCTTAGGAAAACAATAGGGTTCCACAGTTCTGCTGGAGCCCCTTATAGCTTGGACCCCTAATAATTAAGTGTTCTTGCCTTTGGCAAGGAACACATACTATTATCCGACATATATATTATTATTAAACTTATAACAAAAATTTGCCCCCCTACTCCTCCCAGAGTTTTAAAGTTACATACACGAGTAAGGTACCAAAACGTGCGGCTCGATCCTGATCGAGTTGCTATTGTTTTGTGGAAGGTTTCATAAAACGATTCGCGAAATATTACCGTTTTCGTGGCGAAGAAATCCCATAGGAATGAATGGGGCGAAATTTCAGAGCGCTACTGCTCCCAGAGTTTTTATGCTACACACAAAAGCTAGTACTAAAACGTGTGGCTTGTTCCCCTTAACATTCCTGTCATTTCGTGAAAGGTTTCGAAAAAACGATTTTCTAAATAATAGCGTTTAAAAAAGTCCCATAGGAATGAATGGAGAAAATCTTCAGTGACACTACTTCCAGAGTTTTTACACTACAGACACAAGTAAGGTACCGAAACGTGCGGACTACTAGTGGCGGCAAGAACACTTCACACAATTTTTCCAGAAATTGTACCTAATCTAGTTTAACATGTTTTATTAATAAAAGTAAGAAATATGTTTTACACACAATTTGATTGAATAAATTGTCAGTGTCTCATGTGAAGAACACGATCACATTTGAAAAACATTCACTGGAGTCTGTTTTATTCCAACAGAATACTCATTTTAGAAAAACATGAACATGGACACTAGCTATGCAATGAATAAACAATGATTATTGCAATGAACCACGAGCGCTATTATTTTGAAACCAAAAATCTGAGTTTGTGTTGCCAGGCAAAGTTCTTGCCTACTGTACAGCTTGGCCGAATAGACATGATCTTACATCTTCAACAGAATTTGAAATTTGCCGGCAGTTGTGAGTAATCTCCCCCTGGCATTCGTCACGGTGCCAGTAATGTAAAAGCGCGAAAGGCCGAGCTTTAATTTCCAGGTATGTCCCTCTTTGGCTAATGTATTTTACAGATGGAGGCGTAACATGGCTGCCGAAATTCGAGCGGCACCTTTGTATGTATTGTGAATGGAAGATTCTACGCTTATGAAAATACTTTGATTAGTTGGTGGAAGTAGTTACACACGAATGAGCACATATTTTTGAAAGAACAAAGGGGTTTTTGCTAAGAATCAACTCAAAGAAATACACAGTATAGCTTTAATTATCTCATGAAACGTTATTTTTAACCATTTAGCAAAAATTAATGACAAAAGTTTGTAATCAATATTTAGGAGCGTAATAGGTCTTCTTATCTTTATCAGGTTTAGGGAGTGTAACGGGTCCCAGAGTGGGATTCCTGTTCCATATTTGAACTGAGATCATGGACTCGATGTTTATGGGTTTTCTTTTTATTGTGGATGTCGTTTGTGTTATTGAATGTATGTTATATACTATGTGTGTTGTGTGCAGCGCCATCCTCTCTTTCACTTGGTACTGATTGGGGACCGAGCAATCTAATCACCTAACACACGGTCAACTCCATTCCTTCATCTGAGAGATTCAAAACAGCAGGCAATGGGAACCACCCACAGAGATAGTCACAGTATACTGGCACAGTAGTATTCAAGCCACCATGTAAGTTAACGCCTATAAGGCAAAAAATATTCCTGTCAGCAACTGGTAGTCTACCAAATATCAGGAGTAGGACTATTTTTTACAGTATATATAGTTTATTGATGATATTCTGTTTGCCATCACAATAAATCAAATGATTACATAATGAATGCAATGTATGTGTTACATGAATATGCTATTACAACAGAGTCAAATTCAGAGCATAGGTGAAAAATCATCCTGTTAACTGGCCCTTTCATTAACTTCAGCAGATGGTAAAGCTATTGCCTATTTCTAACAAGATTATCAGTCATCAATTTATGGGGAATTCATAATGATATCACATCGGATAGTAGCCTGGAAAAATCCAGACCCAAATCCGGAGGAGATATGGGTCTGGCATCTAGTAATGAAAATGACCCAACTCGAGAGGCGGCACCAAGCATGCATTTGAAAATCTTAAGGTACGCAATTGGATAACACTACGACCAATCACCAGTGGTTTTTCGCTAAGCCCCTATGGCGGAGCTAACTGGTAGATAAAACTCT
>JACXGM010008400.1:0-15955 GCA_016801145.1 Umbra pygmaea | reverse complement strand
TACGCCTATATCAGATACACCAGTGTGATTGGTGCAGCTCGGATACAAGGGCATAGTTAATGAGCAGAATTACTCGGTGCCAGAGTAACTTGCTGAGCAAATTCAAATTGTGCTCTCGCGAGAACTCTGGATTTCCAGGGTAATCGGATAGTAGGCTTTAGTACTAAATGGTAGACTATAGTAAAATAAAAAGTGCTTATAGCTGCTAATTGTATTTGTTGTTTGTTGATTTCCAAGTACAAAACTTGTTGAAATGTTTTTAGTGTGTGTGTGTATCAGTTTTTTTTTACATTTCCATCTAATTTTAACAAAACCGTGAGAATATTGATAATCGTGATAACTTTGGTCACTATAAGCGTGATATGAAATTTTCATACCTTCCCATCCCTATAAGCGTTGCTTCATTCTTGTGAACATTTCCTTTTATAAAGTACATTCTCTAAATAAAAAAAATAAAAAAACAATGTACATGACGTGCTCTTTTAACACTCATATTGGCTTTGGCTATGCTAAATCAAATCACAGTAAAGCCATTATATTTTGTTACCTAGTCAAATATTTTTGTATGTGTGTAAACCAGATTGCAGGTTTCTTTCCTAAATTGAAGTTTAAAATTAGATTAACCTAGGTTAAAGATATCATATCCAAATCAAATGACATTATTTTGTCCTGCCAAGACAACCAAACCTTTCTCTGTAACACAGTTCCCCACTCCTCTGGCATTTATGATAAATGTGTATGCTGCACATTTTCGTGTGGTGAATGTCAATGTCTTCAGTTCAATGTCTCCAGCATGCATCGTTTAATTTACGCGCTTTGCTGATTTGCATGTTAAACAAAATGTTTTACATGTAGTACATGAGTACATATGACTTATTACAGTTACACACATCCAAGCAGTTGTATTGGCATTTAGCAACAACAGGTTACACACGAGGCTTAACAACATTAGGAGTAACTTTATTTTCTTGCCTGAATCTGGAAAGTCCACCAGTACATTGAGTCAGATCCGGAATGTTTGTACATTTGTTTGTCTTGTCAATCACCCTTTTTACTTATATATTTGTTTCTGATTATTCCTTCCAAAAGTGCTGTATAGCATCAAACACAATGGTGTCATTGAAAACATTGAGTATGACATTACTGTGTGAAGACAACAAAACATTTGAAACATTTAGACTAGTCGATTTTCAGAGAGATTATTTGAGTCTTCGTCGACCAAAGAAAATCTTTTAGTCGGGGACAGCCCTAATGTTCAGAATGCCTGTGGCCTAGTTAGCTCTTCAACGTAACCTTTAACGATACAGCCGGTCACTTAATCCTCCAAAGTCCATCGAGAGTTATACCACCTACTGGCTCCAATTGATACAGACTGAGCAATATTCTGTCAACAATATATATTTTTTCAGGTTCATCCAAGTTTATTCACAAACAATACACACTAGGTCATGCTAATCACCTCCTTACCTCTGCTAGTGCTAATGCCTCTGGGCCTGGCTGTTTTGTATAGGTCATTTTTGGGATACTCAAGGTTTCTATACACATCGGTCAATGTGAAACTTAGATGATCAAACAAACATAGTAATCATCTGCTTGGCTGGAGATGGTTTAAAGTAAAAGATTTAGCCATGTCCCACTCTTTACAACAAACACTTTCTATCTCTGTTGCCATTGATTGGCAGTTTCCACAAACACCACCAGTTTGAATTCACCCTGTGGTCAATAGCGTCCCCTGCAGAGGCTTGATTCACCCTATATAGCTCCTGCCATTACAGTATTTCTATTTGCTCAGACATGTAGGGTTTTACAGTGCATCAGAAAGTATTCACAGCGCTTCACCTTTTGCACATTTTGTTATGTTACACCCTTATTCCTAAATGGATTAAATTCATTATTTCCCTCAAAATTCTACAAACAATTCCCCATAATGACAATGTGAAAAAAGTGTGTTTGAAATCTTAGTAAATTTATTAAAAATAAAAAAATTAAAACATGTACATAAGTATTCACAGACTTTGTGGTAAATTCAGTTGATTGGACATGATTTGGAAAGGCACACCACTGTCTATATAAGGTCCCACATTTAGCAGTGCATGTCAGAGCACAAACCAAGCCTTGAAGTTCAAGGAATTGTCTGTAGACCTCTGAGACAGGATTGTATCGAGGCACAGATCTGGGGAAGGTTACAGAAAAGTATCTGCTCCATTGTAGGTCCCAATGAGCACAGTGGCCTCCATCATCCATAAATGGAGGAAGTTGGAACCACCAGGACTCTTCTTAGAGCTGGCCGCCAGGCCAAACTGAGCGATCAAGGGAGAAGGGCCTTAGTCAGGGAGGTGACCAAGAACTCGAATGTCACTTTGACAGAGCTCCAGCATTTCTCTGTGGATAGGAGAACCTTCCAGAAGAACAAACATTTCTGCAGCACACCAATCGTGGCCAGACCAAAACCAAAATCCTCAGTAAAAGGCACATGAGAGGCCTAGAGTTTGCCAAAAGGCACCTGAAAGATTCTCAGACCATGAGAAACAAAACTGATTTAAGGTCTGATTAAACAATGATTGAAGTCTATGGCCTGAATATTTAGCCAGCAGCATAGCGTTCTGTATTCCACTGCTGGTTTGCTTCTAAATCTATGCAGGGTTGAGCCTGGTTAGTCCCTGGATGGGACACCAATGCTGCTGGAAGTGGTGTAGGAGGGCCAGTAGGGGGCACGCTTCCCTTTGGTCTAAAGATCATTCCCAATGCCCCTCGTAAGAGTAGGGGTGTTAACCACGGTGTCATGGCCAAATTCCCAACCAGGCCTCACTTCAATCATGGCCACCTAATAATCCCCCTCCTTCTTAATTGGCATATTTAACTACTCACCTCTCCATCTAATAGCTGATG
Source organism: Umbra pygmaea (assembly GCA_016801145.1). NCBI lineage: Eukaryota > Metazoa > Chordata > Actinopteri > Esociformes > Umbridae > Umbra > Umbra pygmaea. The sequence goes on along the minus strand of JACXGM010008400.1, from coordinate 13,066 downwards.
TGTGGTGAGCATTCTGGTGCAAAATGACTGCCGTGCTTCACCCAAGTGGGTGCTACACTTTGGTGGTGGATTAGGTGGGCTTTACCCCTCCCTGTGTAGAGCACTTTAGGGTTCCTTGAAAAGCACTATATATGTTGAATTATTATTTTTATTGTAATTATTATTATTATTAGAATGGCAAGTGTCATGTCTGGAGGAAACCAGGCACCGCTCATCACCTGGCCAATACCATCCCTACAGTGAAGCATGGTGGTGGCAGCATCATGATGTATGTCGATATGATGTTCTCTTGTTTAAATGTTTTTCAATATGCAGTTTTGTTTCTGTTGGAATTATCTTGTATTCAGTGTGTTTTATGGGATCAAATAAGAGCCAATAATATTTTGAGGTTGCGAAGTGATGTTTGCATGTGTAAAAATGTTTTGCATCTGTAAAAATATTTTGTGAATGTGTAAAAACGTTTTGCATCTGTACAAATATTTTGTGAATGTGTAAAAACAAATGCAAAACATTTTACACATTCACAAAATATTTCTACAGATGCAAAACGTTTTTACAGACTCACAAAACAGTTTTCATTAGCATTGCCAACACTTCGGCCCTTGTGTGTGACCACAGTTATTTCCAGACTCTGTTTGGTGGTCTGGTGGAAAATGCTCTGGTCTACGTAGCAAGGTTTGTAGTCCGGCAGATTCTAAAGCTATCCTGTGATATGTGCCATGCGAGCTTGGTCAGAGATGCTGTACCATCTTCATTTAACAAGAGCTACCACCTTCTAGCCCTGAAAAACAACGGTGGCCTAGTGATTCCATCACAAGGCATAGTGAAGGTTTGATTTTATTATCTTGTTTTTTTATCTTTTAATCTTTGTATATTAAGTTTGCTTTGTTCTTATTTTCTCTGTTCTGTAAAGTGTATTTGAACACTGTGTAAAGGGCTATATAAATATAATGTATTTATTATTATTAGTATTATTATTATTATTATAAGGTGCTGAGAGCTGCAGAGAGGGTGATCCACCGAGCTTCAACAATGCAAGCTCCTAAGGTGTGTAAAAACAAAGTCCCTTATACAGCCGGCATATGTGAACTGTGCACCCAACTGTAAAGCTATCGGAGCTTTGATTTATAATATCTAATACATTTATAATTTATCGGAGCAAATTATTTAATTTCAGTTTTATATACATTAAAACGTTATGCTTAAACTGAAAATGTTTAATCATCTTTGTTTTTTATAACAAACTAATCTGTAGTTAAGATTTAATAAAAAAATTATGAAACAATATTTTAAACAACATTTGTAGTAAAACTGTGTTAGAGTCGGAAAACAACACTTTTTTAAAGAGCCGTTTAGGAGCCAAAAGACCCGGATCTTTTTCGTGAGCTGAGCCGAATGAGCTGACTCAATGAAAACAGGCTAAATGCCTATCACTAGTGATTTGGCGCCGATCTGTGAGTTTTATCGTAGACAAAATTAATCTGCAACAGCTAACTCGCCTCTAAAATCGTGTAGTGTACTAAGCTTAAGTTGCTTTATGGGGATGTTGCTGTAGCTTAATTGCTCTAAGTTGCTCTGGATCAGAGCGTCTACTTCACAAAAAACACTAAAATGTCAAATTAAAATGATTACATTTAAATGCAGTGTAAAACAAGCCTTTTCTTTCTCAAGAAATTCTGACTAGCCCTCAAAACATTCAAATATTAAACGGTCGAGCGTATATTTGACTTACCTATTGTAATCCTACTTCAGAGAGCAAATTTGATGAAACTGATGACTATCAGGATGTCTCGATGAGTGAGTTTGGCTACAATCCTAGATATTTCCCATTTATGCTCTTAGTCAGATGATTGGGATAGGCCTATATGTTTACACGTGATTTTTCTGTAAATATAGCCAGCATAGAAGTCTTTCCGGGAAATCTGTAAACTGTAGTGGGAGGTGCATATTTTGCGTATGCCTGGGGACCCTGCGGTCTGTGCTAGTGCGCGATGATTAATAGCCTTACTTAAACTTGGTATGGAAAGCCATTTAAGTCAATATTAAATAAATACATAAATAAATAAATATGGCTATGAAATAAGTCCTGAAATAAATAAATGACACAATAAATATATAACTATTGAAATATAAATATATAAATGCAGTCCAATCAAATAAATAAATTGTTTTTTATTTCACAATTACATTTTTTAAAGGAAACATTTTATTTATTTCAGGGGACTTATATTTCATAATTCCACATTTATTTATTTTAAGGCACTCTTATTTCATAATGGCACATTTCATAATATCCATTTGTTATATTCAAATGAATGGGACGTGGTTATCTCAAAGATTCAAACCAAGTCAACAGCACCCGTATTGAAGACTTTATTAAAAAAACTCGGGCGGAAAAAGATCTTCAAAATATAAACATAGATATCAAAGTTTAAATTAGTTTGAGACCTATTGAGCACTGTTTTTGTGTGGAAGATGTCATATAACCTTCAAGCACAGGTGCGTGTTGCCTATGGAAATTGCAAGAGATATATGCTCGCTACCTTTGCGGGTCTGTTTGGTGTGTCAGAAAGCACGATTTAGAGATCTCCTCTGAATCGTGCTTGGTAACACACCAAACAGATCGCCGATTTCTCAAGTTGATAGATCGATCTCCTCTGAATCATTCTTTGTTACACACCAAACAGATCCGCGATTTCTCGGGTTGATAGACCAGATGACACATAGTCAGCCAGCATATCTTATGAGCTTATGACATCTTTCACACGAACACGGAGCTTAATCGCTCTCAAACTATTTAAAACTTTGATATCTATGTCTATATTTTGAAGATCACTTATCCGCCTGAGTATTCAAATAGTCTTCAATATGTGTGTTTGAATCTGTGAGATAACCACGCCCCATTCATTTGAATATAACAAATGGATATTATGAAATGTCATGTTAAAATAAGAGTGCCTTGAAATAAATAAATGTGGAATTATGAAATATAAAAGTCCCCTAAAATAAATAAAATGTTTCCTTTGAAAAACACCATTGTGAAATAAAAAACAATTTATTTATTTTATTGGACTGTGTTTATAGATTTATATTTATATATTTATTGTGTCTTTTATTTCTTTCAGGACTTATTTCATAGCCATTTTTTTTATTTAATATTGACTAAAATGGCTTTTCATAACTTGCAACCCCGTTCCACACAGCAGAAAAAAAACATACAAATAGCCTGAGGTGCCCAATTCTTTTAAAGAAAATTAACCATAAATCTCAATTCAAATATTGAATAGACTTCTAAAAATGAACAATAAATCCCCTACATGTACAGACATTTGCACAAATGAACAATACATATCAGTTTAGGTTTTGTATAGATTTCTAAAAATGAACAAACTTGAATGACCAATAAAATTGTCAGTCATCAGTGAAGCAGGTGATATGCTGCTCGATGTCGGGATGCTTTCCTGCTGAATTTGCTGGTCTTCCATCTTCTTTTTAGAAGCCGGTGGGTTAAAAATGTGAGTATTCGTTTCTGAGCCATTGTGAAAACTAGCTAACTGTATTGCAAATGTATGGTAGCTATAGCTACAGTATGTGTTTCCTTTGAATATGATCCTTGGCCCTATTTTATTAATTATTATTTATTCAGTATCGCTAATTATTTCTCAAACCTTCCTCAAGAATTACATTTTTAGATGAACAACAACCGGATTATTATTTAAAATGTTTTACTATGTTTATTTGTATTTGCATCTGGCAGTGCTGTGATTTCTGCCCTTTCCAACTGGGGGGCTGTAGCACCCCAGCACCCCTACTTTCCACGGCCCTGTGCAGTGGTGTAGTGAGGACATGCCTTCATACTCACTTTCTTGAAGTAGTCACAGCGTATACTAATTTATTTTCACCATGGTAAAGTTAGTTTGATATTTAAGAGATTCAGATATTCAAGCTCAATAGCCAGGGGCGCCATATAGTAGGAAAAAGTTAGGACAATTCCAAGGGCTCATGACTGACAAAAAATTGGTAAAAACTACAACAGCTGCGCAGGGCCCAATTGAAATTTTTGTCATGGGCCCAAAATTCCTGGCGGTGCCCCATCAATAGCGTACCAACAATTTAAGCTGCAGAGCCCATTCCACTTCGTGTTTTCATTGCAACCATCTAATCTGGGACTTATTTAGACCTGGTAAACCACATGGGTGCAATTAATGATAAGGTAGAACAAAAACCAGCAGGCTCAGGCCCTCTTCGTGTAAGAGTCTAATACCCTATTGTTTTATTGTTTATTTATTTTTGTTGTTGTTTGTCATCTCCTTGTTTGTCTTCTGCCCTCTTGTGCCATGTATTCCTATTAAGTTGTTTGTGTGAGGGACGAAATTGAAGATTGTATTTGTTGGGATGTGTGTGTGGGGGGGTAGAAAATCTGTTGTACATTTCCTTTTGTTCCTATATTGTTATAAATATATATACATAAATAAATCACTGCTGTATGTTACCAGCTTTATTAACAAATGCAGCGCAGACATTATTAAGTCAGTCATAAATAAAATCTACCCTAATCAAAACCTTTGGCTAGATAGCTGTATTGATGAGCTGATAAAGAACAGAAATGCTGCCTTCAAACGTAGCAAGGAAACAAGTAACATGAGCAGCAGGAAATGTCCCAAATACAAACTGTGCAGTGGAATTAAAGCAGTGAAGCGGAAATATGGAGAAAAGTTTGAGGGCTACTTCAGTGGGTTGGATGCCAGATGGATGTGCCAGGGGTTCAACACAATTGCCCACCACAAAAACTCAACAACCCACTGGGTGGATGCCAGTGCCTCACTAGTAGATGTACTAAACTCCTTTTACTAATTTTTTGAGATTCAGGATCCACTGACCGCTGTAAATGATAGTGAGATGTATGTAACTCCTCCAAATTTTTTAACCCCCGTAAGGCTGCTGGGTCAGAGGGCATCTCCAGCAGGGCCCTGAGAGTGTATGCAGACCAGTCAGTAGAGGTATTTACCATCTTCAACACCTCCCTACACCAGGCTGTCATTCGACTCTGCTTCAACAAGTTCAAGTTCAAGGTCATTTTATTTATATAGCACGTTTACAACAGCCACTGGGCTGACCAAAGTGCTTTACAGAAAAGTCATATCTAAAAAGAAAGTAATAAAATTACCTGTGTCACAACACACAGTAACACAAATAAAGGGCAGCCTAAGGACAGGGGTAGCAGGACAAAATCATATTGAAATAACTGAGAAAAACGGAAGTATGAAAACAGTATCAGACGTAGGCTAAAACTAGAAAGGTAAAATCAGTCAGAAAATGAGGTTAATATGCTAATGTGAATAGGTGGGTTTTTAATAAAGACTTAAAGACAGACAAGGTAGGGGCCATTCTAATCTCTAGGGGCATGGAGTTCCAGAGTCGAGGCCCTGCTACTGCAAATGCACACTCACCTCTATGCTTAAAGGTTCCATGTGTAATAGTTCTGAGGATCTATTGACAGAAATGCAATATAAGATCCAAAACTATGTTTTCAGTGGTGTGTAAAGACCTCACATAATGAACCATTATGTTTTTATTACCTTAGAATGAGCCATTTATATTTACATAACCGCGGGCACCCCCTTCTATGAAGGTCGCTGTATTTTGTTGTCATGTTTCTACTGTAGCCCTCAGGATACAAGCAGTGCTACAGAGCGCGTTTCGTCACAACCTTGGAAGAGAAGCAGTCGAAAAAGAAGCAGCAGCAGAAGTTGTACGTTTCTAACTATTAGGTAATAGTAGAAGCTCTCCTTTATTAGAAGTGGAATTTTGGACAATTAGAAGGCTCTATTGAGGGAAAAAAAATGTCAAAGCCATGCAGAAGTTGCCTGTTTTCTGCTGGACAGGTAAGTTATTCCAACTTTAGCAATGCAATTGAAAACTGTTATTTGACAATGTTAGCCTTGTAGAAGCTAGCCATAGTCACCGTGAAAAGTGACTTTTCCCTTTTAAGTGGTGTATCTTATGGCTTTGCTATTTGGGGAGAAATAAGATGGTTACACGTTCGTGAGTCAATCAGCTGATTAGTACTATTGACCGCAAAACACTAGCCTACAGCATAATAGCTCTTATTAGCCAGCTAAACCTTTAGTACTGTGTTAAAAAAATATGTTGGTGGATTGTTTTGTGTGGTTCTTCTCCCTCGCTTTGTAATGGCTTTGCTATGTGGGTATAAATGGGCAGGTTACGTTCGTGAGACAATCAGCTGATTAGTACTATTGACCGCAAAACAGTAACATTTGCTGTAGGCTCATATTAGCCAACTAAACTTTTAGTAAACTATTAGAAAAAATATGTAACGTTAGTTTGATTGTTATTTTGAAAGCATGATGAAGCCAGATGAATACGGGAGCAACACAAGCAGAAATCTCGTGTCAACATCAGTGTGGCTTTTCCTAGATAGAAGTTGCCTGTTTTCTGATGGACAGGTAAGGTATTCCAACTTTAGCAATGCTAATGAAAACTGTTGTTTGACAATGTAAGCACTGGCTATAAACTAGCCATAGACACCGTGAGAAGTGACTTTTCCCTTATCAGTGGTGTAAAATATATAGTTGGATTGTTGCATGTAACTTAGTTCTTCTCCCTCGCTGTGTTATGGCTTTGCTATGTTGGGAGGAACATGTTGGTTACGTTCGTGAGACAATCAGCTGATTAGTACTATTGACCGCAAAACAGTAACGTTAGCCTACACCCTACAGCATAACAAAAATATTAGCCATCTAAACCTTTACTACCGTGTTTGAAAAAATATGTAGTTGGATTGTTTCATGTGGTTCTCCTCTATCGCTGTGTTATGGCTTTGCTATGTAGGGAGAAATGTGCTGGTTACGTTCGTGAGACAAACAGCTGATTAGTACTATTTACTGCAAAACTGTAACATTAGCCTACAACATAACAGCTCATATTAGCCACTAAACTTTTAGTACCCTGTTAGAAAAAATATGCAATGTTAGTTGTATTGTTATTTCGAAAGCATGATGAAGCGAGACGAATACGGGAGTGACGCAGGCAAAAATCACTGGTAAACATCAGTGTGGCTTTTCCCAGATAGAAGGCTCTTATGAAGGAAACATGTTTTCAAAGCAACTTTTTTCTTATCTTGTACTAACTAGCATGGAAACAATAAAATTTGAAATAACATGGTTTTACCGAATAATTAAGTTAATATCATTTCTTAATATCTCCACATAAAGAAACCTCTTTGCTTGACTATCTACTCTGCTATCTCAGATGACGACATATGTTATCCTACGTCGGCCACCGTGGCTTAGCTTTTGTGTTTTCAAAGGGAGGGGTAGGAAATGAGTGACTGGCTGCTTGCAATTCACAAACCATAACACTAGATGTTACTAAAAATTACACACTGAACCTTTAAAGTTGTTCTTGTTTTGAGTTTTCTTAAATTTAGTTCTCCTCTATGATTATACTCAACCTTTCATTCCATAAACATTTTTTGTAAATTTCCTGGAAGTAAATTATTTCTTACTTTGAACATGATTTGTGCCATCTTAAATTTAACCAGATCAATGAATTTTAGAATATGTGACTTAAAGAATAAAGGACTTCTCTGCTCCAGATATCCAACATTATTTATGATTCTGATTGTTCTCCTTTATAATGTGCATAATGACTGTAGGTATTTCCCCAGATTTCCACACAGTATCTTAGATATGGCTGTATTAGTGTATTATATAAAGTATGTAATGATTTATTGTCTAGAATATTTCTTGATTTATTTATTATTGCAATGGTCTTAGCTATTTTCGCTTTAACATGGTTTATGTGAGGTATCCATCAGATTTTTTGGTCTAAAATCACAACAAATTTCTTTTCCTATACTCTTTCAATACTTATATGGTCGATTTTTAGTTCTACTTGAGGGTTGGTTATGTGTTTTCCAAATAACATAATCTTTGTCTTATATTTAATGACAGCTTGTTTACATCCAACCACTTTTTCAGTTTATTCATTTCTGGTGTGATCATCTTTAAAAGCTGCTGTAAATTATCACCGGAGCAGAAAATATTTGTATCATCCGCAAATAGGATACATTTTAATGTATTTGATACTCTGCATATGTCGTTGATGTAAATTATGAAATGCTTTGGTCCTAGGACCGACCCCTGTGGTACCCCACATGTTATGTTATGGTGACATGTTATGTGGTACCCCACATGTTATGTTATGGTGATATATGGTGATTTGTGTTCCTCAATTTCTACAAATTGTTGCCTATTTCTTAAGTAGCTACTCACCCATTCCACCCCAACCCTTCTGACACCATATTTCTTTAGTTTATGTAATAAAATGTCATGATTTATGGTGTCATATGCTTTCTTTAAATCGATAAATATTCCCACTACACTTCTTTTTGTCTATGCAATTTGTGATTTCCTCAACTAATTCCATTAGTTCCAAGTTGTGGATCTGTTTGTCCGGAATCCGTATTGGCTGTCAACTACAAGCTTGTGTGTTTCGATAAAATTGTCAAATCTTTCTATAAAAAGCTTTTCAAGGATTTTGGAGAACTGGGGGAGTATATAAACAGGCCTGTAATTTGTGAAAAGGTGTCCCCCAATTTTATATAATGTTATTACTTTGGCTATTTTCATTTTGTTTGGACATTTACCAGATTGAAAAGACAAGTTACAGATATGAGTAAGTGGTTAAGCAACTTCTTCAATAACTTGTTTTCTTATAATCATATCTATATTATTCAAATCCTTGGAACATTTGCTTTTACACTTTTTTTACAGTGTTATTATCTCGTTTCTTTTCACTGCTCTAAGAAAAATAGAGGTCAGATTACTATTCCACAGATCAGCATTTACCCCTTCTGTTATTTCTGGATTTTAATTTTTTTGCTAGATCTGGTCCCACATTTACAAAAACATTGTTAAAACCTCTAACCACATCTTCCATGTCTTCTATTTTCTTGTCATTTTCTATATAAAATTCTGGGTAACTTGTTTTTCCATTTTTGGTCCATTTGTAATTACACTATTTAATACAGTATATTCCATAAACCTTTCATGTTATTTTATTATCCTCTAATATTTTATTATAGTATTCTTTTTTACATATCCTCATAATATTAGTTAATTTATTTCTATACTTTTTTCCTTCGTTTATTTCCCATTACTATATATTTAAGAATATGCCAAGGGTATTCATGTGTATGGACCACTGCTTCGGTGCCTCTAGCACTCTCTATGTTTTAGACCCAGGTGTTTTTGATCACACCTAGTTTGTGTCCTAGAGTTAAAACATGCAGCCTGTCTACCTGGTATTGTATTTTCCTGATGAAGGTCTACCGACCGAAAGCGTATTTTTTTCAAACCATTTGCATTGATTTAGAGCGTGCAGAGATTTGCTTTTTTCTTAATAATTACATTTATCTCCTGCACCTCAACTAAATGGCAGGTGTGCAACTTTTCTTATTTAATCTCATGTGTCGTCATTGCATTTAATCTATCTAGACTATAGTAATTCTGATATCGTCTTCCAATTATTTGTATAAACCTCTATATTAAACGTATGTATTTCTAGTTATTTCAGTATGCTCTATTGTCCAGAGTGACTTACAGCTCCACAGGAACAGATTTCTGGAGCGCCTTAAGGGGAAAATGCCTTGGTCAGGGTTCAAAACATTTGGCAAAGTCAGGAATCGACCTGGCAGCTTTACAACTGCAAGTCCCAATCCTTAAACACTGTGTTGAATGCAATGTCCCTTCACCTCAATGATATCACAACAAAACAATATTATCAACAGTGGAAAAATGTTTTGTTCTCTAGTGTATCATAACAAAACCGTTTTAAAACCCAGTGTAAAAAATGTAGTGTGTTTTACTCTAAACTCTTTTACTCTAAACCTTTAATGCCCTACTATAAGGGAGGGGTGAAAAATCCTCTCTGTCTATAGCAAGGTGTAAGGGAGGGGCTGAGTAAAAGGAATCTATCTTCTTCTATTTGATTTGATAATAAGAAAACTGAAAGTTTAATCACTTTTCTGTTAAATGTTCTCTTTTATTTAGATGGTTAGAAGAAATGATCAGTTTCTTTAAACTGTGTCTTGGCAATGCGGTATTCCTAGTCAATCTTAACAGGCTATGTTAGTATCTATCTAGTCGTTAAATAAGATTTGATACCGTGAGAAAATATCTGAGTGTACATCTCATCATTCTCTCTTATCCCCCGAGTTCTACCTGTGACATTGCGTTATGTGCACAAGTATTATTTTGTCCATTTTTTGATAATTTTAACTCTAGCTCCGCATCCAACATATGCATGCGTGTTTGGCTAACCAAAGAATATCTCAATTTTTCTATATGTCTATTTGGTAGCCTACTGTTAATGTGTAAACTCTATTTGACAGGTCCTGTTTTTCCCATCACATATGAACTTTTATGTAACAATGCATACAAAACATTCAATATAACAATTTGGTCTTTGTGAGCTGGAATATCCTCTCTGACCTGAAGTCAACCGGGTGATCTTCCCTCCATCGTCATTCACATATTCGGATACTCAAGAAAAACATTGAGTGCAGACTCACCTTTCACCTCTGATATCTGCTGGTATCTCCTACCTGCACATGTTTGTATATGCTTAAGACCATTAGTTCAACAAAAATTATTTTCTTGTAATTTATCATTACCCCTGTTATTTAATATGTAGCACACACTGTTTAATTTTTTAAATATTATGCTCCGTGGGATTCTGTCCCCATCAATGGTGATATTCATTCTCATATCTCAAAAGTGATGCTTGTGTTTAGCTCCACTCCTTCCAATTTCTGATCCAGAATGTGCATTCAACTATGTGTGTGCTTCTTTGCGGGAGGCTATGTGTCATCTTTAAAGGGAGTTTTTCTGTAATTTAGGCCAAATTAGTGGGTTTGCTTGAGTAAAAGGGAATACATCGACCTTCTCCCTTACTGCCGTTCTAACACCAGATCAGCTGGTATTATGACTACGCCCATGTTGTTTTTGCAACATTCCACAGTGTTTAGAGATACGCCTCATCACTTAGCTATATTATTGTTCCTGACCTTACGAAGCGGTAAAGTGTAAGCGGAGAGTCAAGCGATAACTTTTATTTCAAATTAGCTCCATTTTTTCTATCCAATTATTTTAATCAGAATATACTTATATAGAGCCAGATTATTTATTTTTTCAATGAGTTAGTTCAATTAATAAGAGTATCTGATTACTTTCCTTTTATTTGCCATTTTTTCATCTTTATTTTTCTATTTTTTATCGGGTCAGTAATGGTGTGGGGTGGTATTTTTTTGGAGGGCTGCACAGCCCTCCATTTGCTCACTAGAGGTAGCCTGATTGGCATTAGGTACCGAGATGAGATCCTCAGACCCCTTGTGAGACCATATGCTGGTGCGGTTGGCCCTGGGTTCCTCCTAATGCAAGACAATGCTAGACGTCATGTGGCTGAAGTGTGTCAGCAGTTCCTGCAAGAGGAAGGCATTGATGCTATGGACTGGCCCGCCCGTTCCCCAGACCTGAATACGATTGAGCACATCTGGGACATCATGTCTCGCTCCATCCACCAATGCAACGTTCCACCACAGACTGTTCAGGAGTTGGCGGATGCTTTAGTCCAGGTCTGGGAGGACATCCCTCAGGAGACCATCTGCCACCAGGAGTATGCTCAGGCATTGTAGGGAGGTCATACGGGCACGTGGAGGCCACACACACAACTGAGCCTCATTTTGACTTGTTTTAAGGACATTACATCAAAGTTGGATCAGCCTGTAGTGTGGTTTTCCACTTTGATTTTGAGTGTGACTCCATATCCAGACCTCCATAGGTTGATAAATTTGATTTCCATTGAGGCAAAGCAAGTTTATTTATATAGCACATTTCATACACAATGGCAATTCAAGGTGCTTTACATATGTATGTATGTATGTATGTATGTATGTATGTATGTATGTATGTATGTATGTATGTATGTATATATATGTGTATGTATGTGTAGGTTTGTGTGTGTGTATATGTGTATGCATATTTATATTGTGTGTGTATGTGTATATGTATACATATTTATATTGTGTGTGTATGTGTATATGTATACATATTTATATTGTGTGTATGTGTGTATATGTATGCATATTTATATTGTGTGTGTATGTGTATATATATTTATATATCTAACTTTTATCTTTTTACTTTATGCTGCTACTCAGAGAGGATGTCTCTCCAACAGAATTTCGTTGTACTACATACAATGACAATAAAAGATCTATCTATAAACAGGAAAACATAAAAATTTAAAACAGATTAAAGATAAAATTAAAGCAATTAAATTAAAAGTGAAAAACACTTAGAAAAATAGTACAGTTTAAGAAATAAAAGAGACTAAACGAACCATATAAAATATAGTGCAATCGGTTTGGACTTAGCACAGAGTTCATTCAGTAAATGCGTAGCTAAACAGATGTGTTTTGAGTCTGGATTTAAAGGTGACTACTGTTGGATCACATCTGATCTCTTCTGGGAGCTGGTTCCAGCTGCGGCTGGCATAGTAGCTAAAAGCAGATTCTCCACATTTTGAGTGAATCCTTGGTGTCTCTAGCTAATGTAATCCTGATGATATGAGTGGTCTGTTGGGTTTATATTCAGTGAGCATATCTGCAATGTATTTAGGTCCTCGACCATTGAGTGATTTATATACCAGTAATAATACTTTAAAGTCTATCCTAAATGTGACTGGGAGCCAGTGTACTTGAGGACTGGCGTGATATGCTCAAATTTCCTGGTTCTACTTAGAATCCTGGCCGCAGCATTCTGTATGAGCTGTAGCTGTCTCATGGTCTTTTTGGGAAGACCAGTGAGGAGGCCATTACAATAATCCACCCTGCTGGTGATGAAAGCATGAACAAGTTTCTCTAAGTCTTGTCTGGAAACAAAGCATCTAATTCTTGAGATATTTTTAAGATGATAATATGCTGATTTAGTTATTGCTTTAACATGACTACTGAAGCTAAGGTCTGACTCCAGAATCACAC
>JACXGM010008399.1:0-29322 GCA_016801145.1 Umbra pygmaea | reverse complement strand
CCAAAGCCACCAAATAAAAGTCCTGCAACCTATTTAAACTCCTGCTGTGTGTGTGTGTGTGTGTGTGGGGGGGGGGGTAATCCATTTCAATATTTACATGTGGGGCAATGATGTCCACACAAGTATATAAAACCTGAAATATAGGTTCCCACAATGTTTTCAGTCAAGTCCACCCTAAAGTAAATGTGATCGCTGGCTCAGGGGTTAGGTTTAGGCATTAGGGTTTATGTTTACGCATACAAGTTAGGCTATCTTATTTCAGGTATATTAAATTGTTCTAATGGTTTATATGGCAGAATGTTGGCCTAAATTACATATGATATTCCTTTTTGCATTATGTTGCTATTGGATTGTTACTTTTTGAATGACTAAATTTTATTTAAAGGTGCTTCATTTATATTTACAGTTTGATTGGGAGTTTTTCAGTGCTGGTGGTTTCAATCGCAAGGAGGAGGAACCTACAAGAACAGGTGGGTGGATGATAGGGAGACGACCTATCGGTAATAGTGCAAATTAGATATGTTTTAGTGAAGTCTGCTTCTCCTGGGCCTGCTGCCCTTAGGATGGAAGGTACTGAACATAGCAGGTGGAACAGCCATGAATAGAGCTGACACGAGACACCCACTACAGTGCATTTGAATGACACCCATACATTTTAATTCTATGTATTAGCACCATTAGTTTCCTGAGCATTCTGGCCTACTGAACATGGCCCATGATGCTCCTTCCATGGCTGCCTGTGTCTTAAGGTCTATACTCCATCATTATCTTTTTTAGGGGTTCAAGCATGTAGTGCAGAAACCTTAGTGAAATTGTTACAATTATTATTATTCCGCCGTAAAACGAATCATGCAGATCAAACCGTATGTGCTAGAGACTTGAAACTAGGCCAGATGGTAGTACAAAAATCGAGGAGAGGTTGAGAGAGAATGACCCCGATTGGCCTATAGGTGGCGTTACAGCAACCAAAAGCGCAAAAACGCTCATAACTCCTAGACCGTTTGTCATAGTGTGTCTCATATCATTGGAAAGCTGAGCTCCTGATGAACAAAACGTTTAGCTCCGATTTAATTTCCGGTATGCAAATTCTTCCACTATTTCAAATCTTGTCAAAAACCTACTTTTGCGAAATAGTCCTAGGATTTTAGGCCGATCGGAACCAAACCAGTGCAGAAATGTAATTTGAATATCAATAATTATCAAAACAAAGTTGAAATTTCGATTCACGGTCACTAAGGGGCACAAAACGAAAGTTGTTGGAGGAGCCTATTTTACTAAAACGGCTATAACTCGAGAAGTAAATAAGATATCTTCACCAAAACTTGGCAGACACGTAGGAGTTCAATTGAACACTAGGTGTCGCTATAACATGAAAAAAAAAAAGGGCTATGACCACCTGACTGTTAGTCCGATTGACTTGAAAATTGGTATGCAGTGTCTTGGTCCAAGGTGCCATGTATATCTATGAGTATATTGGCGTAGCTAAAAGAACATGGCTGCCATCGGCCAATAAACTTTGAACTCCTATCAGACAAGGTTAATAAAGGCCGATCAGAACAAAGCTCAAATTCTGAAAGAAATTGGCCATTAGTTGGCGATAACGCGTTTTACAGCTCTGTAAACACGTGGTGTTAAACACTGCCATACAATATTCATATAATTTGATAGATCTACTCATACTGAACAACTTTGCCTCAAGAAGCACTACTGTCAATCAATTTGTTCATTAAATACTTGCGATTATGTTAACAACCTACTTTTGCGAAATAGTCATAGATTTCAGAACCTAGATCAGAACCAAACGAGTGCAGTAAAAATAAAGTTTAAAAAGTTTAACTTTCCCCTTTGGGTAGCTATAACAAGATCATTTAGAAAATGGGGATGGCAAAATAAACCCCAAAGCCTATAAATCCTAAACGACAACACAATTGGTGACCATGTGACGTAACATTCTAAACAAGCATGCAAAATTGTATGGCGATCTGGCCATAGGTGGCACTATAACTGTTAAAAAGCTTTGAAAAACAAATATTTCCTTAGTGAATTGCCTTATGTGCTTAATAAAGTTCTTAAATGCTTGAACCCCAATAAATGCTTTAATATTTAGTTTACATTCATTCATACAGAGAATTAATCTGAGACCTAGGTCTTTTTTACAGCTTAGCTGTGTATTAAAAGAGAAAAAAAGAGAAAATGCATATACTGTATGTGTAGCATAGTATTTCATTTATTTAAATAAAATAATGAGTAGCCTACGACCTTGCCTTTGATCCGCCTCTTTCCTATACAAACTATGACAGAACGTGTGTAGGATCAACACTTACCTTTTATTCACAAGTTGACTTGCCTGGCCTTCCGGGCAGCTTCATTCATTTTAATAAAAACAGCGTTGTGAACGACTGGTACCTTGGGCGAGCGAAAGAGGAGGGGCAATAATGTCAAATGCATACAAACAAACAAACCCTATGAGCGATGCTTGCATTGCAATCAAGGGATAAGGCTTAAGCCCGATTCACACCAGGTCCGGCAAACTGGTTGCATTGCGGCGGAAGTCCATTCATTTCAATTGGAAGCAATGCGCACCGCTGCGGCTAATCTACCGGAACCGACAAAATGTGGATGCGGTGCGGCGGGTGTGTCGCAAGAGTTGAAATAATCCAACTTTTGCGGTGCTTCGCCGTACGGTGCCAGAACCGGAAGTTGATTTACCTCCGAGAAAGAGCTAATATGTTGCTTTCATCTATGGGTGTATAAGATTGCAAGACAAGCTTTGACAGCTCAGTAGATAGTTTTCGAATTGTCAATTAATACTAAACTGAAAACAGCTCCTGTCAGTCGCCTTGCTGGAGATGGACAGTTGTATGCAATGTTGCCCAGCATCTCGTAGATGCGGAAGATTGATTACGATGTTGATTGCAGTGTACAAGTGTGTCTGCATTACGATGCCGTACGGGGATTTTTTGCCGTGTCTGGTGTGAATCGGGTTTTAGACCCGGAAGTTGAAGCAGCCCTGGGTGGATTCTGATGCTACCTGGGTATCACCTTATGTTAGCAATCCATTCATTCCAGTGGTCACTTTGACAGCGAAGAAATTTACATCCAAAGTGTTTAAAGACTCTATTTGTCCATTGTATATTTCTAAAAAAACAGGACAATGTATAAAAAGCTCCATTACCTTGTATCTCACGTTATGGCCCCGTAGCAGCTGTTTTTGTGAAAATATGCTAACTATTCTGTCATAACCACGCGATTTACTGTCGCACAGTACAGAAATTACCGTATAATCCAGGACGTGGAGGCATAGAGTCAAAATGATAAAATAATTAATCAGAATACTTACCAAAAGTTGCTTCTACGCTCATGGACAACTCCTACTCATGCTCTCTTTCCTCTGGAAGAGGCAAGATTCGGAATGATTCAGATTTCTCTTTATATGGCTAAAATAAGTATTACAACTTTCAGAGACGTTGCTCACGTCACATCTACGTCGTCACATTCATCTTGAGGCTGCTCAGTACGCTCGGTTACCACCGAAAAAGGGCTTCTAATTGGATTCACTTGCTCTCCAAAGGAATGAATGGCGTCTGGTGGTCCATTCATATACTGTCACTGGTTGCTATAAGCAAGCTTTAGCGATGATGTCCTAAGGGCAGGAAGGGAACTGCAGCTACGCCAATCAGGGTCGCGCGCCTGAGGGTGTAGTGGAAAATTATCCTTATGTGATGGAGAAATATCTGTTCTCCGGGTTTTAAGAATAATTCCATACAGCAGTTCTTATGATCCAAAAATACTTTATTGAGCAAACATAAAGTTGAGCATCTTCAGCATCAGATTACCCGAAGAATACCAGGGACATAAAGGTTGTACAGCCATTTTATATGAACCCTGATCAACCTCGTGACCTTTTCAACCATTAACCTTCACTGTTTCAAACTATGATGTAATTGGTCATCCCTTAATGTTAACTTATGCTAATGTGTTCAGACGTGTGCAAACATATATACACGTGTGTACACGTGCCCTCGGATGCCCTTGGCAGAGATATCCCATGATGGTACTTGGTGGCACAGAACTCAGAATTCCCCAAGCAATTAGGCCTTCAGGCCTGTGTACTCCCAATAGTTCTACTGAGGCCTTGTGGCCTGGAGGCCTCCTTTTAAGTCTAACAGGCTTCAATAGTATCTCAACACCTGTCTTTTCAGCTCATATGTTTCAAATATAGGTGTGTTCATAATATTCAAAAGTTGTGCCGATTACACTACTACTTATAATGCATTAATTAACACATCGCTTGATTAATATATTGATTACATAATTAATATATTGTTCAATACTTCAACATGACACTCAGGGTGCAGGTATAAGGCATCCTATTGGTCCAAACATATTTAATGAAAAGTATAATGCATCATATATGGAAATTCCACCACACATCCCCCCTCTGGGGCATTAAAGCCCCACAATCGAGACCTGACTGCGATACATGAGGGGAAGAACCTAATTCCAAGTAAAAAAGTTGAAATCAACCCAAAGATCTAAAAAACCTGTCTCCCCGTCAGTCATCACACCAGAGACTGGAAGCCAAACATCTCCCCCCCTTCTTGACTGAGAGGAAGTAAAAGACTTCACAGCCTAGCCAATTGATTAATCACCGCAAGACGGGAGTGTGAGGACACATAATTATATGGAAACATTTTAAGACTAAATATAGGAATGACCACAAAGGAAATATATGAATCAAAATTGTTACAAATAATGAGTGCCTCTAGTAAAGGAATAAACTATGCCAATGAGAGTAATTTGAACATCCATTGGGCATACTGGACATGATTTCAGGTTCACTCTTAGTAAAAAGACATGGATTATGATACAC
Organism: Umbra pygmaea; assembly: GCA_016801145.1. NCBI lineage: Eukaryota > Metazoa > Chordata > Actinopteri > Esociformes > Umbridae > Umbra > Umbra pygmaea. The sequence goes on along the minus strand of JACXGM010008399.1, from coordinate 24,449 downwards.
ACTCAAGGATTATGATAAACAACATCAAAATAATTAATGATGTACAGTTTGAATGTAAGCACGTGCAGATATTGTACCAAGCCTTGTAGAATATGTTGTTTCAGTGATTACAAAATAAATGAGTATAGATGAGTACATATAAAAAAGCATAATTAATAATAAAAATGTTCATATATGGAACTCAAAAATCAATAATGAATCATCACATTCTCCAATCAACACCTCATACCAGGATGGTGAAATGCCACACAGAAGCTTGAAACCCTGTTCTCTAACCTATGATGACACTTTAATGCTAACTTGACTAAACTCAAACATCAGAAACTTTATTAATTTTAGCTAACTCTAATAATAATTTATTCAGCCTGTCCATATACATATCCTAAATTTACATGTGAAGCTAACCCTTTATTCCCAGCACCTAGCATTGTCCCTTGTTTCGTTGTTCTTTATCATCTATCAGTTCATGATTTCAGACCAACCGACCTAAAGCTTTACTACCTGACGTCCTCTTTTTCTTTGTCTTGCTAATGTTCATTTTCTTCCATCTTCTCCCGGTACTGTGCTTGCTGTGAAAAGAACTCAAAGGTATCTTCTCCTCCCGCATCAGTACTGTGATCAACCTTATGTCAAAAGACTCCAGGACTTGAGTTGTGGTGGAACCATCCACCCAAACCGTGCTTCAGGGAAGATCAATTCTCAGGGTCTTGCTTCATCAGTGATCAGCCAATTGGTTTTCCATGCATTTGAGAGAAGATGTCACACACGAGATGCATTCTGAAACAAAAGAGAAAATTCTTAAGTACACAATCAATTTACATATTAACTATTTCAATTGCTACCAAAATTGTGTTATTACTCCTGAAATCTACCATATTGTCATAAAATCAAAGTCCAATATCAAATTCATGTTACTTGACTCCCCTCTGGCAAATATCAGTTGTTCCTGGTCTGTTGTTGGCTGTTGACTACTGTGGCTGGTAGTTTGTGTGTCCCAATCCCTCATATGGTGAAGTCACTTCCAAGCTCTCCGTGATAAGTTCAGTTCCTTCATGTGTCCAGTTCAGCTCCCTCTGGAATGGGCGGCTGGAAACAGGTCAGCCTTTGATGCTTCTTCACCTTGTCGTCTACTTGACCATCCAGTTGAGCTTAAGCTTGAACAGTCTCTTGTGGTTCAGGACTGGCCTGGTTGTCATTCTAGCCAGTCCCAAAACACTCCTTCCTCATGGATCTGTGTGTGGCTGGATCGAGACTCTACTCAGTGAAAAACAAAACACTCCTTCCTCATGGATCTGTGTGTGGCTGGATCGAGACTCTACTCAGTGAAAAACAAAACACTACTTCCTCATGGATCTCTGTGTGGCTGGATCCAGGCTCTACTCAGTGAAAAACAAAAGCTTGCACAGACAGGTTAATAATCTTTTTCAGATGGTACAAGAATAAAATCATAACCAAAAATTAACATGGAACCAAAAAAAAAGAAACAATCATATTTGACATTAAATTAGAGAATAATATTTTCGCTAATCAAAAACCTCTTAAAATCTCATTTGCAAATGTGAAACTAAATGCCTTAATTATGACTTGGTAAAAATAAAACAAAATAAATGTCCTAAACCTGAAAAATCTAAAATACTTAGCTAAAATAAAATCAAAGGGCTCTTAATATTTCTTTGTAAAAACACACATTTATAAAAAACTAATGTATTTGTAAAAATCTAAAGTCTTTTAAAATGTCTTTGTAAAATAGAACTTCTTAATCATGTCTTGAAAATGTTAAAAAATCTAAAATGTCTTTATAAAAATCTAAAATCTCTTAATCATGTGTTAAGAGAGGAACTAAAATCAATTGGCCCTTTGATATTTGACTGCCTTGACCTCCCCCCTCTTACACATAACTGTGTAAAACAACCCATGACATTTTATGTACCCTTAAGCACCCAATCTAAAAAGCAATTTGGGCAAAATAGAAATAAAAAATTATATTAGGTCTAAAACCTCTATAAAAAACATGTTAGTGTTTCTAAATGGGAATAACCCAGTAGCCACTGAGTCTCAAATCACTGAGTCTCAAATGGCAGATGTCAATAAAAAACTTAAAATGAACTAACAGAACTATTCAAAGACCTGGTTCTAAAATTAATGTTGGTTGGCCATAAAATAACCCAAAATTCCCAGCCTCTTGTTCCTGACTCTGGGAAGCTATAGAATGGCAGCAGAAAAAAAACTAAAAATGATCATGGTTAACACCAGAAAAGATCAACAAAAGTAACATATGGTTAATATGAAAAAATAATACCCCCCCTAACAAAACTTGTTTAGTAGCTCACTAATTTGATAAAAAATAGTAATCCAAATGAATGAAGTAATCGAAATAAAAGCTAATGGAGAAAGCTGACTGTTTTAATAATGAACCTTTCAATTTCCAATAAGCAATAATTAACTGGAAAACAAACAAAAACAATATTGGTAAACTCCTAAAATATCTAAACCACATATCTAAGACTGTAATAAACAGAGAACCTAATACCCCTAATCCAATTAAAACAAAAGTCTACTGTCATTTTAATGAACCAGGAAATTCTCTTCTACTGTGTTAACTCCTCAATTTATTCTTGATGAACGATCTGCTTCAAAATGTTCAATACCTTATCAGTCTATGTAACCTTGCTCTTCCTGAAAACAAAAGCTAAATTTTCAGAGGCTGTGAACACAGGTTCCCATAGTTACTATCAAAACTTTATCTCCTCTCCTTCTGAGCAGCCATTGAGGCACAAGCCAGCTGCACAAATTAGGGCTGCAGACTATTCCTAACTAACTATCTTCCCAAGACATCCTTACTACATTCGCCTAACCACTATGTAACCCTACACAACTTTTAATTGAAACCTTAAGACACAGCCTCAAAGTTGACTGTTCCCCATTAAATGTCCACCCATTTGCGTTCACATCAAAGATGTTATCATTACTCCCACTACTCCTATCAAACAATGATAGCACATCTGCCCAGGTCAACCAGGAGCGTGGTCTCCTCCAGTGGACTGACAACGATGACCTATAGACACCAGTCCACTCACTCTGTGTCCAGAACCATTTTCCTTACCCTGACAGACACACAGAGACAAACTCAACATACACAGACAAGGGACATATTGACACAAGACAAGAGACATACAGACATAAAGGACATACTGCAGTAGACAATACACACAGAAAACAAACATACAAACACAAACTCTTTGTCTAAGATACACTCCATTCCCATCAAATCATTAAATGTGTATTCTTAAACTATTACCCCCCTTATTTTATTTAGTGGTCGGCATTTCACAGTAAATTTCACTTATAACTTAATTTCAATCTCAGGTGCACGTTCATTTAATCAATCCAATACTTGTTGAAATGCAATTGACACATGTATCCCCAAATGAAATTACCAAATTCTTTAAGTCCCCATCACTTATTTTAATCAAACACTGTTAAAGTTTAGTCACCTAATCTCAAATGGCATGTGTATTTCCAAATTTTCCTTAAAACTAATCACATAATTATCTTTGAGTGTCAAAACTATTCAATTCTTAATAAACAAAAGACACCTTTTTGTTCGGTAGGTAATTAAAAGAAATAGCATGAAATCACATCTCAAATCCTTCATATTGTAGCAATCATCCATCACCCTTATCTGCTTTTTCATTTTTTCCCCTTCTCAGACCTGCATCCATTTCCTTTCTCTTTCCTGCTCCAGTAAAATCTCCATTCTCTTCTCACCTCACTCTGCCTTATTCTTCCTTTTTCCCTCAATGACTTACTTTATCCTTTATACCTTTTCAACTTTCCTCCCCTACTTGCATAAGTTCCATTCTCTCTTACCTGCATTCTTTTAAATTCTTCTCTAGTTTTTTACCAATCATCTCACATGTTCTGTCTTACATTTTCTCTTAATTAACACTACACACTACACAATGGGACTCCTCCTGCCCTCAACTTTTCTTGGCATATGTCCAATAATTCTACTCCCTATTCTCTGGACAGAGCCTGGCACTTTCTTTAACTTAGAACCCTGAAAAAACACTTTTAGATGTTCTAGGTATTAGCTGTGTTTTTCCAGAGAATCCTATCAACTTTGCAAATTTGTTTGACATGGGTAGGTAGGTATAAATTGGGCTAACACAGGTGTACGTTACCCCAGCATCATTTTGTGTCTCTACCATTCACCTGAACCTGCAGTGAGATGCAAATTGACCCTCCCCCATAGGATTCTCTGAGTACCCTTAATATTGCTGTTTTGGCCCTGCGTTGGATTCACAGGACCTTGGGGGGGCTGGCAGTGTTGCTTGTGCCACCCTCCCTGGGTCTGATAATTACCCCGCCATTTCTGATTATTCCTCCCCAAGTTTGGATTGGGGACCCATGGGTTGACAGGACAGTCTCTCCTGTTATGACCTGGCTAAAAACAACTCCAACAAATACCCCTCGGACCCCTCAGCCTTCTATTCTGTTGTTTGTATCCCCCAACCTGACACTGTTGTGGGTTCTGCATGTACTCATCTCCTGATTGGTCACCTGTTGCTACCTCTCTTCCAAGCTGTGCATCTACTCTGTTCCTTCTCTCCCTTATTAGCTTTCTCATTTCCTCTAGAATCCTGTTTTCCATCCAATTCATGCATTCCCTGTAGCAATCCTCCCAAATTGTCAGAGGGGTTTCTGAAACCTGTTTGATCAATGTTTTTGAGGGAAGTCTCTTCTCCAAAATAGGATTCATATATGGAAATTCCACCACAAGGGCGGCAGCCAATTGTCAAAATTGCCTCAAATTCGTGCCACACTAGGCGGCTGCCTAATCTTGCCTAATGGTCGGGCCGGCCCTGCCCTTACTGGTTGAAACACAACCATGCTGTTGCCAATAACAAGGTGTTCAGAGATTGTGCCTCGAAAACAAGACACAGCCCTTGCACAGTTATGTAGGTATGTTAACCCTGGAGCAGCTTTAAACAAGTAACGAGGGATGGCTGTCCATTTTTAGGGACTTTTCTAGTTCATTGCAATCATTGGCTGCAGGGAAATTCAAAGAACGATGGTAAAAGGAGGTATTGACTTTAGAAATGAACAGTTTAATTTTGTGTGCCATCAATATCAAAAGAAACCCTACGCACTTAGGATAGAGAGCTCTTGAGACAGGAGCTAAGGTAAAGTGAAGAATAAGTAAAGATCAACGAGAGTGTTATGAGGCACTGGTGACTGTTAGGATGGTCACTTTGACAAGAGTATGTTCCGTGGCGTATTTGCATGAGTCTATGTTGTGAAGCCAATTCTAGATTTTATTTTAGACTGGAGGTGGTTATTGTGTGTCTGGAAAAAGTTTGAGCGGTCTAATCAGATACTAAGACATTTCTAGGTAGCAACATCTAATCTAACTCCAATCATAATAGAATTGTAACAAATAATTATAGATTTATCCACAAGAACATTTTGAGCCTAGAGAATAGAATATACATTGACTTGCAGTTAGTCCCATCATAAGAACCATAAGTCCATTTGGTAATATTTGTAAATCGGAATGCAGATGTGCATAGTTTGTGTCACTGGTAAAAATTGCAATTCATTTCAATTCCATTGAGTCAAAACTATAGGATTGCGTGCCCTATCTACTCTAGCTAAAGTCAAAGAGGTATGCCTATTGTGGTTACAGCAGCTGGACAAATACAATAATACAATAACACAGAACAGGGAACAAACAGTACCAGTATCAAGGGAATGTCCTTGAACCCTAAACAAATTTTAACACAGCACTTAAACAAAAAGGCTTACAGTATGACTCAAAAAGCTATGAAATCTTTACCTAAGTCACATTTACGTTTACCTAAGAGCCTATATTATACACCATTGGTACATGTTCTTGAATTTTTCTTTTAGTTTTGCAAAGAAAATTATCCTTTGTCTCTAGGTACAGCCCCTAATACAGCTGGCTCTGGTCGATCTTTTGGCCACAGCCACCCTGATGATTACCAGTTCAATGAATGGGACATACAACCTCACCAACAGTGTGAAAATCTGTGAACATCTACTGCCCCTGTCTCTGGTGAGCCTGACTCATTTGAGTCTTGTTTGTTTAGAATTTCTATACACTAACATACACTTAGAATGTTCAAAATAATTACAATCTTGGTCATTCCGTGACTATGGTATAGACACGATATTAATATACAGTCTGTCTATAAGAACTGTGTAATTTTCACAAGGAATTTAGGTCAGACACAACACATACAGCAAGGCTTGTCCATTCCATTATAGACCTGTAACTTGTGTGCTTGCTGTTGTTGATGCATTATTATGTGGCCTGTTATCTGCATTTAACACAGTGTATTTTTCAGGCTTTCTATTGTGTGTCATTCCTGCTGGTGGTAGTGTATGCCTGGGAGTCAAAAAATGCTGTTGAGGGATGGAGGGAGGGACCAAGAGATTACCAGGTCACTCACACTGATACTCACACAAAGCCCAGCTACTCACAATCTTTAATTGATGCTAACATGAAATGCCCTTTTCTCTCCCCATAGCCCCAGGGTAGACGAACAATGTGTTTTTCTGTATATACTTTTGTATGGTAAGTCAAATTAATTTTGTCAAAAACCAATAGATTGATCTGTCTCACAGCAACATTGGTTCTTAACCATGTGTGTTGCCCCACCAGGTCTACGCCTTTGGTGATGTACTTTGCATATGTGATGACATCATTTCTAACCACAGCAGACATAGAACCATCTAGACCCAAAATGGTAAACAGTGGTGAAGCTAGCATATACTGCACCAGGTTTGTTTCTCTAAAAATGTGCTTATTTCTTTTGACGCTAATAAGAGAAAAAGATAAATATCCCAACAGCCATTTTGATTATGAATGAAGTTCATGTGTTACTTTTTTCTCACACCTCTTTCCTCTTAGCTGTATCCTATTCTTGCATATATGGATGGACAGCTGCTCAGATACAGTGAGTTAATAACATCTGTAATATGTCGATATGTGTCATTAAGGAACTGAATATCACATTAATTGGGACATTGTTTTATTTCAGGAAGAGATCCATTATATAATACTACGTTGCTTCCTCTTTTTCATTTTGATCTCAGTTTTGGTGGGCTGCACAGTAAGTATATATTTTCTCAAAAATTTTCTCAACAATATATACTGTATGTTCCCTTTTTTGCAATTAAATCCTTTCAGATCAGGGTTTGAAGGTATACCAGCTGACGTTTGAAATTTATTTTTGATGAACCAACCTTTATTAGACTATTTTAACTACTACTTTAAAAATGATAAACTATCTGAGCAAGAAGGCTTGATTTCATTATTATTGAAACAGAAGTGAGTAGAAAAGATCAAGTGTAAAATATTGGAGAACTCTTACACTTACAATGTTGTGATGTATGACAAATCTAAGAAACCAGGTTTGGTATCAATAGCAGATTTTGAACAAGGTTTTAATAAATTAGGACTAGAATTTAAAACGAAATATATGGAGTACTTTTTGCTGTGGGTCATTCAGTGTGTTAAAGTTCTGTATTGTAATTCCAAGTGTCTGATTTTAAATAACGGCCACTTCTCAGAAGATTAAGAGGCAGTCCACTGTCCCTTTATTTGTTTGTTGTGTTTATCGAAATGTTAGTCATAAAAATATGAGCAAGAAAGAACTGGACAGGTATCTGTTAAAGCACTCTATGATAACTGCTGATGTAAAAAGGGAATCATAAAATAAAATTGATTGATTTGAACAGAAATGGCCTGTATGTATGGAGGTTTAGGGCTTAAAAAAACTTTCTTAAGTCAACACATGGATTCATTAAAGATTGTCTAATTGAATATTTAGGTATTTTGATAATCTCTCAATATACTCCAGCCACTTCATTGGGTACACCTTGCTAGTACCAGGTTGGACCTGGTATTTCCTTTAGAACTGCATAATTATTTTTGGCATAGATTCAACAAGATGCTGGAAACATTCTCCAAAGAATTTGGTCCATATTGACATTATTGCTTCACACAGTTGCTGTATTTCTCAGCTGCACACCCATGATGTGAATCTCTTGTTTGACCACATCTCTAAGGTGCTTGATTGGATTGAGATCTGGTGACTGTGGAGGACATTTGAGTACAGTGAACTAATTGTCATGTTCAAGAAGCCAGTTTTAGGTGATGGGAGCTTTGTGACATGGCACATTCCTAGAAGTAGCCATTAAAAGATTGATACACTGTGGCCATGAAGGGATGTACATGGTCAGCAACAATACTCAGTTGGCACCAATGGGGCCCAAAGTCTGCTAAGAAAGTATCCCCTACACCATTACACCACCATCAGCCTGAACTGTTGATACAAGGCAGGATGGATCCATGCTTTCATGATGTTTACATCAAAATCTGACCCTACCATCTGAATGTCGCAGCAGAAATGAAAGCTCATCAGACCAGGCAACGTTTTCCAAAGGTTCCTTCATTTTCACAATTTTCTATACCGTGCAAATTGTAGCCACAGTTTCATGTTCTTAGCTGACACAAGTGGCACCCAGTGTGGTCTTTTGCTGCTGTATCCCATTTGTTTCAATGCTCTGTTTCAAAAAATATATTTTTCAGTTATATTTTTATAAACCAATCGGGGGTTGGTGTAAAGCTGCTGTTTTATAAAAAATCTGTACTGCTTTACTGTTTACAGAGAATGAAGCTTGTTTATTAGTGAAATTCTTAGTATCATGGAATGGTAATTATTGACTGTAGCCTACATTGATGGCTTGCAATATCGCAATATATATCTTTGGGAAACAAAATATTGCAATGTAATTTATTTCCAATATCGTGCAGCCCTATGATACGACTGATTGTTGTCCTATGGACAGACTCGCACACCTCAGCTGTAGATCTCTGCAGTTCATCCAGAGTCATCATGGGCCTCTTGGCTGCATCTCTGATCAGTCTTCTCATTGTATGAGCTAAAAGTTTAGAGGGACAGACGGGTCTTGGTAGATTTGCACAGTGCTCCTTGGGATGTTTAAAGCTTGGGAAATCTTTCTGTATCCAAATCCGGCTTTAAACTTCTCCACAACAGTATCTCGGACCTGCTTGGTGTGTTCCTTGTTCTTCATGATGCTCTCTGTGCTTTCAACTGACCTCTGAGACTATCACAGAGCAGGTGCATTTATACGGAGACTTGATTACACACAGGTGGATTCTATTTATCATCATTAGTCATTTAGGTCAACATTGGATCATTCAGAGATCCTCACTGAACTTCTGAAAAGAGAGTCTGCAGCACTGAAAGTAAAGGGGCTGAATAATCATTTAACATCATAAATGTATCACAGTTTACATATTTACTAATGGCGCTGCCTACTCCAGATGACCCATTTTCCCAAAAGAAATATTTTGGTGGAAAGTATTAATATGGACCAATTTTAACATGCATTTAATATAAATAATACATTTGGGGGACTGAAATTATTAAATACAAATCATTGAACCTTTCGCTTAAATCCTGAAAAAAGTATTTATATCCAAACTGTAGATTATTAAAGCTGCAATCTGCAATTTTGGACAATGTAGCACTAATGACCTAAATTCAGTCAACAGAAATTATAAACATGTAAATAGCTAATTATACATCCAGGCCAAAAGGGGAGGTTTAAAATATTATTTGGCTAATTGCAAGTCACTGACAGCATCTTTAAGAAAAGCTCCCCCCTGGTTTAATGGGGGCTGTTTGCATTCTTACAGAAAAGTCCACTCTTGATGAATTGATCATTAATGGTGTAATGACCCCCCTAAGGGGATCATACATATATGTTCATATGTCTTGGTCACCTGTTAGTGTTGTTTAGATTTCTCCCCTGTGTTTTGTTCATATGTCTCCCCATATCCTGTCGTTGCCTTTAAATACCTTTGTAAACACTAACACAAAAACTGCCTGCACTCAGTAATTATCCTATTTAGTTCGTTTGTGAGTGCAAGCAGCTGTCGTTCATTTTGGATCCTAATCCCTGTTGTTGTGTGTTTGAAAACTATAGTTATATTCTGTTTTGCCCCTCATGGCAGTTTTGCATTAAACAAGTATTTTGCAATAAATCCTTGTTAATTTTCTCCTCGCATTTTTCTCTGTTCTCTCCATTACACACTCTACCCTGAAAAAACGAATTATTTTCAATTATTTCATTTGTAATTCCCTATTAATTATATTGAGAAATGTGGCTGAGATCCATGTCTCTGCCACAATATAAAAACAATTACAATGGACACTGTGTATAACATGTATAGTTAAAACATAACTAAAAACAGTTAAAAGAAAAACGAAAAATAAAAGGTTGATTTTGAAAAACAATCACAACTAACAATAAATAATTTATTAGATATTTCAAATGTCTTACTGGTATAAAAACATTTTGTATACATTTCCATAACTGTGAAGTATAGTATTTTAAGCAGACCTAACCAATTACAAAAAAACTTGCCAGTTCTTAGAGCAAGATTGATAACTGTTGTTTCTCAACATTTTTTTCAGGTAACATAATCTGGACTTTTTCTTAAACACAAACATAAAGCAACATATGTCTTTTCTAGAGGTCAAGAAGTAACTGTAAATTGACATATACAACATACAATAATGTTTAATTATTCTTAAATTAATCCTTGCAGAGCTGGCAAGGAAATCAATCTTCATCCATCCAAAAAGACATAACAAATATTACAGCAAATGATAATGAAAAAAATAATCTTTTGGAAGAAAATGTATTTATATTTTGAAAGGACATCATCAATAATGAAGAAAAAGTTAATCTAACAATGGCATTCCAAATTATAATCAACTCATTATGGCTCTGCCACAAAATTAAAAAAGGAAAATTGTTAAGGGTCACTCAAATGAAAGAAATACATATACAACTGATTGCTAAACACTCCATGCTGAGAAGAAAGTGGGTCCAGACATTAGAGCACAACATTCTGGGAAAGGCTATAAAACCATCTCTAAGAGATTTGAGCTACATCAGTCTACTGTGAGGGACATCATTTTACAAATGGAGGGCATTTAACATACCAGCAATTCTGCCATGGATGCCATTACATCATTTCCCCAGAGCTGAAAAAAATAATCTGGTGAATTCAAATTCAAAAATAACATCTGAAGATTTGCAGACATCCCCTGCTGCAGCTCAGGTTACTGTGCATGGTTCAACAGTAAGAAGAACACTAAATCAAAATGACATCCATGGGAAGGTTGACTGGTTGAAATTAACCAATCTACCAATCAATTAATGTGGTCTCTGGCAAAGTTAAGATGGGCGGTTTGGTTGACACAATGCTGACAATGATTATGATGTACCTCTACAGGTAGTTTACTACAAGGTGGGCAGATGGTATCGCAGGTATGAGGAAGAGGGACTATTTCCTGTTGAAGGAGATGCACGTTCAAGAAAAAGACTAAAAGGAGTTTTCTGCACTGCTCGCAATATGATTCTGGTCATCATATTCTGCTGGATGCCAGGTACACATGTGTCCACACACGTTTACGTAGCTGTCTAAACGCAGACAACAAAGCTGACTGCCCTTGAGAAAAGCCATAACCTGTACCCTAACCTCAACCTAATTCACTAACCTTACATTTACGTATTACACGGTAATGCCAAATCCTGATCCTAATCCTAACTCTTAATACAATTGTAAGTTTTGCCCTAAACCTAACACTTAACAATTAGTCATCTTTTTCTATTTGACCATAGTTTGTGGTTTTTGTCCATTACATAATTAAGTCAGAAACACATACATACATACAGAATGAATATAACTCCAAACTCATTCTAATCTATTTTCTCCAATCCCCAGCTCTGGTTCTTGTAATCCTGTCTGTCTCCAACCTTCCTCAAGAGAAGCTTTTCTGGCTCTTTTTCCTACAGGTCTGTACATAACCAGTGTTGGGTATAGTTACTTTTAGGAGTACTTTTTAGTTACTTGATGAGTTCAAAAGTTATGGGAAGTGCCTATTTGAGACAAAATGATCAGGTAAATGGAGTTCATATCTTACTGGTGACCATGATTAATATGTTCTTTACTCTTTCTATTTGTTTTATAGGTCACTGTAAAGAAATGAACTCCATTTACTTGATAATTTTGTCTTAATTAGGGACTTCCCAAAACTTGTGAACTCATCAAGTAACTAAAAAGTACTCCTAAAAGTAACTATACCCAACACTGTACATAACTGACACACTACTGGTGAAAGGTTCAAGAACATGTAGGGGTTGTCATGTTTTTGATTCACCAAAGTGTCATTAAATTGATTCACATATAATATCACTGTTGAAAAGTGCCGATTAATAATTAATTCTTCACATACATTTGAAGAGCAACATTTTCAGCAGCCATTAATTCAGTCTCCAAACGATTAATTATGAATGAGCTAAATGTTTAATCATGTTTTGACTGTAAATTGTGATCAATTTAATGCCAACTTGGTGAATGAAGGTATCCACTTCTATCAAAACACAAATAAGTTCCTGGGTTTTCTAAACCTTTGACTAATAGTGTATCACTGCAGGCATAGCCCTACGAAGATGTCATGACCAAGAATTAATGAACATTTTCTCTTTAATTACATAAAATGAAGGATACCAAGAGAAGCACCCACACCGGATTTCCCTGACTCACTATACTCTTTTGTTCTGCATTTGCAGGCAGTGACAGTATCACTACACGGCTGTCTGAACAGTGTGGTCTATGCCTGGAGACGACCAAACTTTAGAGAGGCTGTACTCGGAGAGAGCCAGCTCCTGCTCAGTCAAGATGGCCCTCTGGCCTACTTCGACGAATCACTGGGTGCACCACCTGGAACCCTAAACTCTGAACTTCTTTGAGTAGGGGAAAGCTGCTGGGAATTACTCCTCAAAAACACTCCATTTACCATTTAGAGGAGCAATGCAACAGAAACCTCAAATCAATGTCAGGAGATTAATGCCACTACTATCAGCAAAATGTACAGGGCCTTGCGTAAGTATTTGGCCCCCTTGAACTTTTCGACCTTTTGCCACATTTCAGGCTTCAAACATAAAGATATGAAACTGTAATTTTTTGTGAAGAATCAACAACAAGTGGGACACAATTATGAAGTGGAACAAAATTTATTGGATATTTCAATATTTTTTAACAAATAAAGAACTGAAAAATTGGGGGTGCAAAATTATTAATTAATACTTTGTAGCGCCACCTTTTGCTGCAATTACAGCTGTAAGTCGCTTGGAGTACGTCTCTATCAGTTTTGCACATCGAGAGACTGAAATTTTTGCCCATTCCTCCTTGCAAAACAGCTCGAGCTCAGTGAGGTTGGATGGAGAGCGTTTGTGAACAGCAATTTTCAGTTCATTCCACAGATTCTCGATTGGATTCAGGTCTGGACTTTGACTTGGCCATTCTAACACCTGGATATGTTTATTTGTAAACCATTCCATTGTAGATTTTGATTTATGTTTTGGATCATTGTCTTGTTTGAAGACAAATCTCAGTCCCAGTCTCAGGTCTTTTGCAGACTCCATCAGGTTTTCTTCCAGAATGGTCCTGTATTTGGCTCCATCCATTTTTAATCAATTTTAGCCATCTTCCCTGTCCCTGTTGAAGAGAAGCAGGCCCAAACCATGATGCTGCTACCACCATGTTTGACAGTGGGGATGGTGTGTTCAGGGTGATGAGCTGTGTTGCTTTTACGCCAAACATAACATTTTGCATTGTTGCCAAAAAGTTCCATTTTGGTTTCATCTGACCAGAGCACCTTCTTCCACATATTTGGTGTGTCTCCCAGGTAGCTTGTGGCAAACTTTAAACGACACCTTTTATGGATATCTTTCAGAAATGGCTTTCTTTTTCAATTCAAGGTTATACACAGAGTACATTACTCAAAGTCCAGACTATCCAAAATGTACCCAGCAGTGATGGATGTGTGTGACAGGTGTCACTCCTCTCCCTGTGACCTATACCATAGGTTTTTTACTTGTCCAAAACTGAATAGCTTCTGGAATTCAGTATTCTATACTCTGTCTGAAGCCCTCAAAATTGACCTGACTAAATGCCCATTAATTGCTCTGTTTGGAATCCCAGGTAATACGATTAAATTAAATAATAAAGACTCTGAAATTATTGGTTTGACAACATTATTAGCTAGACACAGGATTTTACTATTGTGGGAATCCTGTCAACCCCCCTTAGCTTCTCAGTGGCTAACCAATGTCCATTTTTTTTGCGATTGGAGAAAATTAAGTACTCTTTGAAGGGATCTCACTCTAAATGTTCTGACAAATGGAAGTCATTTATTTTATAGTTTAACAGTCTACAGATGCTTCCCACATATTTTTCTCTTAAACCAAGTTAGTATTAGTATTAATCTTACCATTGTAAATTAGATATACATGTATGTCCGTGTGATGTGTTTTCATGTGGATGTTTTGTGTGGGGTCTGGGGGTGGGGGAGCTGGGTGGTGTTGACATGGAAGGGGGGTGGGGGGGGAAAGGGGAGGGTATGGGGAAGAAGATGTTGCTATGCACTTCTGTGTCTGTCATCATCGCTGTACATCTGATAAAGAAATATTAAAAAAAAAAAGAAATGGCTTTCTTCTTGCCACTCTTCCATAAAGGCCAGATTTGTGCAGTATACGACTGATTGTTGTCCTATGGACAGACTCGCCCACCTCAGCTGTAGATCTCTGCAGTTCATCCAGAGTGATCATGGGCCTCTTGGCTACATCTCTGATCAGTCTTCTCCTTGTATGAGCTGAAAGTTTTGAGAGACGGCCGGGTCTTGGTAGATTTGCAGTGGTCTGATACTCCTTCAATTTCAATATTATCGCTTGCACAGTGCTCCTTGGGATGTTTCAAGCTTGGGAAATCTTTCTGTATCCAAATCCGGCTTTAAACTTCTCCACAACAGTATCTCGGACCTGCTTGGTGTGTTCCTTGTTCTTCATGATGCTCTCTGTGCTTTCAACGGACCTCTGAGACTATCACAGAGCAGGTGCATTTATACGGAGACTTGATTACACACAGGTGGATTCTATTCATCATTATTAGTCATTTAGGTCAACATTGGATCATTCAGAGATCCTCACTGAACTTCTGGAGAGTTTGCTGCACTGAAAGTAAAGGGGCTGAATAATTTTGCTCGTCCAATTTGTCAGTTTTTTATGTAAAAAAAAATTGAAATATCCAATAAATTTCATTCCACTTCATGATTGTGTCCCACTTGTTGTCGCTTCTTCACAAAAAATTACAGTTTTATATCTTTATGTTTAAAGCCTGAAATGTGGCAAAAGGTTGAAATGTTCAAGGGGGCCGAATACTTTCGCAAGGCACTGTATGTCCTGAGCCTAAACCACAGAGTATTGTCTGGACAAGGAGCAGAGATATTGCATGGAAGTTTGCCTTCAAGTCATCAATGAAGATACTGGTATAGCACTTTGACCCATAGCAGATTTCTATGAAAACAAAAGTTTATGGTAAGGGCTACATCATAAATACCATTTTCAATTCAGAATTATCCTGGATCTCAAGTGGACAATATTATATGTTGTTATTTTTCTATTTAAAAAAATCACCTTATTTTTGTGTTATTTATTCTGAATGAAATCTACACTTATTATTTTTATTGGCATGTTATTTCTTTGAGTTTTTATTATTATTATTATTACTATCATTATTATAATGTAGACCCAGACAGGCCAAAGAAAAAACTCAAAGAGCATGTCTAGTTGGATTGTCTGGTTTTCAACGCACTTCCTTTAGGAACGGGCCCCATCACATTTTCCAAAAGCTAATTAATGTATGCAATTTAAGTAATACAGCTATCAAACATTCCATAGCAAGCGCAAATTCACAATGTTTTCTATCAGGTTATTTAGTATCACCCTTTGAATAAATTGAAGAGATGTATGTATTTTATTCTTTAATTTAAAGTGTGTATAAAGTCAATATGCACGGATGGCAGGACTACCGGTATTATTCTTAAAGGGATGGTTCGATCGTGAATTATATTTTGTTGAAATTACCGGTAATTAACCAGGTTGTTTATTACTAATTAACTTGGGTTTTGTCAGTTGGCCCACGGTGTCATATTTCTCAACCAGCCCTTCGTTATTTCTGCCCAGCATTATTTGCATATTCCAAAATAGTACCAGTAAATGGAAACAGAGCCAGGATCCAGATTTACCCCAAAGGACTCACAGCTGTTGCTTCCAAGTGTTCCTACCAAGTATTGACTCGGGGTGAATACTCATGTAACCAACAAGTGTCTGTTTCTGTTTTTATTTTGTGTCACCATAAAAAATATCTTGTACCTTCAAAGTGTTCGGTATGTTGTGTAAAACAAATGGTCAAACGACCAATAAAATCCTATTTCATTCCAGGTGGTAACAAAACGTGGAAATGTCTAAGGGGGTGAATACTTATTTAAGGCACTGAAGCTATTAAACAGACATCATATTAACCTCTATTCTGTTCACATCATATTAACCTCTATTCTGTTCACATCATATTAATCTCTATTCTGTTCACATCATATTAACATCTATTCTGTTCACATCATATTAACCTCTATTCTGTTCACATCATATTAACCTCT
Organism: Umbra pygmaea; assembly: GCA_016801145.1. Lineage (NCBI taxonomy): Eukaryota > Metazoa > Chordata > Actinopteri > Esociformes > Umbridae > Umbra > Umbra pygmaea. Next base: position 7,821 of record JACXGM010008399.1, on the reverse strand, counting down.
ATTCTGTTCACATCATATAAACCTCTATTCTGTTCACATCATATAAACCTCTATTCTGTTCACATCATATAAACCTCTACTCTGTTCACATCATATTAATCTCTATTCTGTTCACATCATATTAATCTCTATTCTGTTCACATCATATTAACCTCTATTCTGTTCACACCATATTAACATCTATTCTGTTCACATCAAAATAACATCTATTCTGTTCACATCATATTAACATCTATTCTGTTCACATCATATTAATCTCTATTCTGTTCACATCATATTAACATCTATTCTGTTCACATCATATTAACATCTATTCTGTTCACATCATATTAATCTCTATTCTGTTCACATCATATTAACATCTATTCTGTTCACATCATATTAACATCTATTCTGTTCACATCATATTAACATCTATTCTGTTCAGACCATATTAACATCTATTCTGTTCACATCATATTAACATCTATTCTGTTCACATCATATTAACATCTATTCTGTTCACATCATATTAATCTCTATTCTGTTCACATCATATTAACATCTATTCTGTTCACATCATATTAACATCTATTCTGTTCACATCATATTAACATCTATTCTCTTCACATCATATTAACATCTATTCTCTTCACATCATATTAATCTCTATTCTGTTCACATCATATTAACATATATTCTGTTCATATTATATTAACATCTATTCTGTTCACATCATATTAACATCTATTCTGTTCACATCATATTAACATCTATTCTGTTCACATCATATAAACCTCTATTCTGTTCACACCATATTAACCTCTAAACCCCACCCCCATACACCCACCCCCCAATGGACATAACATCCCTCCCACTAAACACATCCCTCCTAAAAAACTAAAATAATACTGTACTATATTTTGGCACAGATGTTATTTGTTAATCAGTAATCCAATAGTAGACAGTTATTCCACATTTTTATGACGTTATTTCTGCAATAAACGGATGTTCTGACCAAGTTTCCTTCTAACAAACTTTCTTTTGATTTCTTTTTATGTTAACTTTAGAACTAAATGTTTTAGTTATATGGTAACCTTGTAGAATAACAACTGGAGATAAAACTTCAGATAAAGGAGTGCTGTGTAAACTGGGGGCTGATATGCTATGTCATACGCAGTCAGTGTGGGTATATACAGTACACAGACTGTATTATGAGATGGGATCAGAACAGGTTCAGGTCTAACATTTCTAGTGACAGGTGTTTCTACTTCAGGTTACATTCTCTCCTGACCTCTGACCCCGTACCCTCCCCCTTTTTTATACACACACGGTGCCTATTGTCAATGTCCAATCCTTAATCATCCGTTCAATAACTGTTCTCTCAAACACGCTGCCATAATCAGTCTATCCTCATATGAAAGAACCCCCCCCCGCAGACATAACAGGTGTTCAGGTTGAGAGTTCACACTATATTGGACTTTTAACTGTAAATGGTTAACCAGAGAGTCAGGTATCATATACTGTAGAGGTTAGAGTTAATGGTTCAACAAGACAAAGTATGATGGGTGGTCCTTAGCACCGTCTGATTAATGGTAAGTCCCTGGCTACACAGCAAATTGCTAATTGATGTAATTTAACATTTTGACCTAAAGAGCACATGGTTAACATCTTATCTCAAGAGATTAAACTGAATATAAATTCTGACAGTAAACTACTACATGGCAAATAAACAGGGTTAATCGTAATGGTTAACTGTAACAGGGTGGATGATTTCATCCCGAATCAGCCCTAAGCCTCATGTGCAACAGGGAGGTGCTACTGAATGGAACTGTCATCCACCTAAACATTTTTAGAACAAATCTAGTCTATTTACCTGGATAACATGCAGTTGGTAATGGTTGTTTCCCAGCACTCATCATGACGTGGCACCGTAAAAGATTGAACATAGACTTTGGTGCTCAGCTTGGTATTAGGAAAGACCAACTAGACTGCTGGATCACATGGGAAATCTTGTTGTGTTTGAGAGTTAATGCCACACGTTTGTTGACTAGTTGGCTGGTACATAATTCCAGGAACCAAAGAAGGGGGAATTTTACATAACATGACAAGGCAAAACTGAAAGAGATGGTCTCTACATCAATATGTCATGCATTCCTAAACACTGACTAAGATGGTAAAGTTTATTGGTTGTATTAAATTGTTGTACGACTCAGGGCTTTAAAGGGATTTTTTTTTGCATGAGGTGACACAGGATGCCCATGGTTTCTCAGAAGACCTGTCAGATTTGGGTATGATTTAATATAAACCACAGCAAATTCTGATATTGTCCAATCATTTCACGCTAGTTACTACATCCTACATGGTTTAATATATAAATAACACAATGATAAAAGTCATTCTTCAGCACCATTACCAAATGCTAACCACAACACATTGAATTACCTATCCTCTTTTACATCTAACAATACAAAATAAACAAATGTGGAGAAAAATTTTGTGGAAAAATGTTCAAGGCATAGTTCAGAGTTATTTTTTTAAATCTAAGGCTTTGTTCTACTTACCTAGATTCAGATAGACAACAAGTGTATAGCTTTCTATGCCTAAACAACCAACAAACCAGCTTTGGAGTTGTTAAACTTTGTATTACGATGCTTTTGATGAGTAGAGGCGAGATGTTCACTTCAGGTTTCTTGCTCCAAGTGACTATATTTTTAAAACACTAACATTTGGGCATCAAACTTGCCTTATTCAGTGTTTTTTGATTATTCATTTTTTAATTATCCGACAGACAGCACCTCTATCTACAAATTACCTGGGTGTGCACCAGATTATAGCTTTTAGGGGCGAGATGTTTTCAAAGATCCCAAGCAACTGCACTAACGTAATATTGCATGCTACCTGCTACTTTGACAACTGCACAGACAATACTAGAATTGGTATCCACGTGTTTGCCTGAATATAGGTAAGTAGTAAAATTAGATTAAAAAAACAACAACAAACTACAGTATCACTTCAATTTAAAAAAATACAGAGGGATGAATGTCTTTATATACCGGTAAATTATGGATATACAATGACCAGTATAGGGTCAACAAACCGCAGCTCTATGGGTTAAACCACATTCAATAAATTATCTGTCTCTGGGGAAAAAAACACATAACACATACACTATATAGCCAAAAGTATGTGGACACCTGATCATCACACCCGTATGTACTTATTGGATATCCCATTCCAAAACCATGGGCAATAATATGTATTTTGACCACCCTTTGTGGCTATAACTGCTGCCACCTTTCTAGGAAGGCTTTCCACACGATTTTGGAGTGTGTTGGTGGGAATTTGTGCCCATTCAGCCAAAAGAGCATTTGTGAGGTCAGGCGATGTTTTTGGAGGTCTGGCACACAATCACCGCTCCAATTCGTCCCAAAGTTGTTCAATGGGGTTGAGTTCAGGGCTCTGTGCAGGCCACTAGAGTTCCTCCACACCAAACTCATTGAACAATGTCTTTATGGACTTTATGCAAAGTCATGCTAGAACAGGAAAGAGCCTTTTTCCCAAACAAAATGACTTGGTATCAGGTAGCACCTTGAAAAACAGTCCCAGACCATTAATCCTCCTCCAACATTAGAAAGGGTATCCACATAGGTTAGGATATACAGTATCGTGTACCTGTACTCATGTACAATGTAAACACCAGTGTTCTGGTTTCTTTTCAGTTGTCATACTTGCAGTTTTCATAAAGACTTTCCTTCAGTCCTCTAAAAACAGGTTAGAAATGCACATTTTCCCAGTGACTGAGCAGCAGGATGTACTGTAGTGGAGGTTTTAGAGATGCCAGTATAGGTATAGATAGGAGAGTATCTAAAAAGTTAGAGTTTAGTCATTTTGCATCGGCAAGGGACACTGATCGTTCTTCTTCCTCCTCTCCTGGCTTTCAGAAGTCCATTGACATTGACCTGTGCTGAGAGGTGTCACAAACGGCTCTCATGTTCATCCCTCTGCGAACATACACCTCACAACCCCCTCCATCTTCGACGTCCTCCTCTTCCATCACCCTGTCCTCCCTCTCCCACCCCCCCAAGCTCTCAGCACCCACCTGTTTCATACTAGGCCAGCTCTTCTTCCTGATGTTGCTTTTGACACATCTCAAAGGAGAAAGGGTGACCGGCTGACACTGGGTGAATTCGCCCCGGAAGGGGGGCAGCTCCATGGAACCCATGCCCATAGAGGAAGCCAGTCGCCAGGGCTTAGCCGTCAGGGAGGCCTGGGAGCCACAGTGGTGCTCACGGATACAGCGGGATGTTGCGGAAGAACGTCTCGGAGCATGGATAGGCTGGAGTTCAAGGTCGTGGTCCACAGACAACTCCTTAGAATGACAAGGATCATGTTAGTCATCTTCATACAATGAATACCATCATCATTTATGAACACAGTGAAATAAGGGACTGTTCGGGATTTATTGTGGGAGGGGTCTGGTCAAACTCTGGAATAACAAAAAATGACCCACACTCCCCAATGCTAAAATATTGTTATTTGACCATTTAATTGTCTTTAGCAAATAATGTAACACCCTCCCTACTGTATCTAAACTCCTCTCATTTTCAACTGCTTTTATTTTCAGCAAACTGAATATGTAAATATTTGTATGTACATAAAAAGATTCAAAAACCAAGATGTGAACTGAACACTTTGCAAAGTCATGTGACTAACAAAATGTCCCTGAACAAGGGGGGGTAAAAAAAGTAACAGCCAGTATCTGGTGTGGCCATCAGCTGCATTAAGTACTGCAGTGCAACTCCTTCTCATTGACTGCACCATATTTGCCAGTTCTTGCTGTAAGAGGTTACCCCGCTGTTCCACCAAGGCACTGGCAAGTTCCCAGACATTTCTGGGGGGAATATCCATAGGTTTCTGAATTTTCACACACTGACATCACTGTGCAAATCTTTTTAAATTACAGCTACATTGAAGGGAGGCGTTCGTTGACTTCCTGATCTTTTTTCCTGCCCCTGAATCGAGCTGATTGGATAATATAACTTTGTACAGTAGTTAGTTTGAGAATACATTCTTCCATTAAATACGTAATTAAACGAGATAGAGTTTGAGAGGGATTTTGCATTCTACTTTGGATGAAATACCCAAAGACCTGGGCGATTTCAACTTTTATCAAGTATTATTGATTGCTAATATCCGACCAACCATGTTTGAACTGGAATACAGTCAGGAAAAAATACGGAAAGGGCTCCTGCCCAACGTTATCGGTTGAATCTATCTAGCAACTGTTTTGGAATTGGCCAATGGTCGAGCAGTCAATGGCAACTAAGACAGAAAGTAATTGTTGTAAAGAGTGGTGGAGGGCAAAATCTTTGCTTTCAACCATCTCCAGCCAAGAAAATGATTACATCCGTTGTTGGATCAACCGAGTTTCAATGCTCACATGGACCAAGCTGTTTTGGAAATGCCATTTAGCATACCTTTCTTGCACAAACTGCACGTTGAAGGTCCAATATGTAAAACGGACAGCCAGCAGTTAAAATGGGTACAAATATCCAAATTCAAAATATCTGAGTCGTCTCCCTCCGCCCCCTCCTCCCCAGAATCTAAACTATTGTGACAAACAAGATCAGCGCAACCATGACAAACCGTTTTTTACTACGTCTCTGGTCATGCAGTCTGTTAGAAACATGCAGAATCTCTGTTGATCTTGTTCCTTTGTTTGCTGCTTCCATGGCTGTAGCGCGCTGGGTTTGCGTTTTTACAGGTATGCATGTCAACCCTGTCGTGCTGTTAATGGGCAGTTGATAACAACACACAGGCCAAAACATAAACATAAATTCCATCACAGAACGTAATTTTCTAAAAGAAAAAATACTGACATTAGCATTGTTGTCAGAAAAGATAGTATTTCAGCTTAACATGTTTCCTTAATATCTGATGAGGCATTGGTGTCATTTTGGGATTTATTACAGCACATATATTACATATTGCACCTTTAAATTATAAATGATGTTTGACAGAATATTGCTAAGCCTGTATGAATTTGAGCTAGGTAGGTGATAACTGTCAATCGACTTGGTGCGAAGTAATCATTGAAAGCATCAGTAGAATAAATTTTGAAATAACTACCAAATGAAAGGCAATAGCCAATTTAGCATGTCATAGGGGTTGATGGGGCAATAACTAACTAGCTGGCTACCTACCTGGCAGCCGCGGTCAGTGGATCTTAATTGGGGACACCGTGCTTGCATTACAGTCTGGATTCGGGGAAACGGAACGGTATCACACAATGGGTTTGATGTGCTACACATCGTTCCACTCACTCAGGTTCCAAACATAATGCCAGCCTGGTGTCCCCAATTAGGTATCACACAATGGGTTTGATGCACTACACACCGTTCCATGATTGATGGTGGACGGGCGTATAAATCTGCGACTTGCATCCCAATGTTCGCGAGTTCAAAGGTTTTTGTAAATATGCCATGATTAGCCAAAAGGCTAGTTTTAATCTGTAGTCCCTCGCCAGATGTTACAATAGGCATCCTAACATGACCATGAATACCATAAACCCATAGGTGAAAGCGACATATTAGCTCTTCCTCGGTGGTACATCAACTTCTGTTTCTGGCGCCGTACGGCAAAGCACCTCACAAGTTGGATAATTTCAACTCTTGCTACACACCTGCCGCACCGCAACCACATTTTACCGGATCCGGTAGATTTGCCGCAGCGGTGCGCATTGCTTCCTATTGAAATGAATGGACTTCCTCCGCAATGCAACCAGTTTGCCGTGCCTGGTGTGAATCCAGTTTAAGTGGAGTGAAAGTCTTTCGGCCAATCAGCACGCTGCATTTTAACCCTCCACCCGGCTGCCCCTCCAGCCAAATGGTTCGTGCGTTCAACTGAATTCAGTGCCTCAAGCAAGCCAGGCTGGCCAGATAAATAGGCTTGCATGCAATGGCTGAACCTCCTCAAAAAAATTTATCGGAAACCACTACGATTTCTTGACAGCTATCGGGAGAGATGGCCTTGCCACCGTGTGCAAGACAAACATCGACTTCAGTCATCAAGGGGCAACAGGTAACGAACACAAGCTGGATTCACACCAGACACGGCAAAAAATCCCTGTACGGCATAGTAATGCAGACACACGTGTAAACTGCAATCAACATCGTAATCAATCTTCCGCATCTACGAGATGGTGGGCAACATTGCATACAACTGTCCACCTCCAGCAAGGCGACTGACAAGAGCTGTTTTCTGTTTAGTGTTCATTGACAATACGAAAACTATCTACTGAGCTGTCAAAGCTTGTCTTGCAATCTCACACACCCATAGATGAAAGCGACATATTAGCTCTTTCTCTGAGGTAAATCAACTTCCGGTTCTGGCACCGTACAACAAAGCACCGCAAAAGTTGGATAATTTCAACTCTTGCGACACACCCGTCGCATCGCATCCACTTTGCCGCAGCGGTGCGCATTGCTTCCTATTGAAATGAATGGACTTCCGCCGCAATGCAACCAGTTTGACTGATCTGGTGTGAATCCAGCTACAGTCCCACACACAAATACTCCCCATCCCCCGAAACATAATGATATTAAAAATAAAAGGATGATGAGAAAAAAACGTTCATAGTGTCTATACAGGTCCTTCTCAAGAAATTAGCATATTGTGATAAAGTTCATTATTTTCCATAATGTAATGATAAAAATTAAACTTTCATATATTTTAGATTCATTGCACACCAACTGAAATATTTCAGGTCATTTATTGTTTTAATACTGATGATTTTGGCATACAGCTCATGAAAACCCAAAATTCCTATCTCAAAGAATT
>JACXGM010008398.1:0-28792 GCA_016801145.1 Umbra pygmaea | reverse complement strand
GCCGAGATATGACAAAGTTTATACTTAAGTAGCTAGCTACACAAATTTATTTTTGCGCAATTTACGCAATTTTCATCCGATAAAAATTATTTTGATAACTTTTTGTCACGTCAGTCTGGTGATCATACATACCAAATTTCGTGCAGATCGGACACACGGTCTAGGAGGAGTTAGAAAAAGTAGGTTTACGATAAATTACTATTTTTCACGCATAAAAGTACTGGCGGAAATGGGCGTGGCCTATGTCAGAAGATTCAGCTGAACTCAGGGAACGCGTGGATATATGTATCTTCTATGTGCGATGTACGGTTTGGGAGTTATAAGGGCAAACACGTTTTTTTTTCTGCTATAGCGCCACCTAGTGGTGGAAGTGGCTGAATTTTTCTATCTGAGGTCCCAGCGGTGATCTGGACCAGTCCTGAAAATGGCACCCCATGATCATGTATGGTTTAGGCTGTAGTATCGGTTTTACCGGAAGAATAAGAATAAGAAGAAACCTTTGAAAAACAATAGGGTTCCACAGCTCCGCTGGAGCTGTGAACCGCGTTGCTTTGCAACGACGGTTCCCAGCCCCTTCGGGCTTGGACCCCTAAAAATGAATAACGGGTTGTATTCTGTTTTTTGTTTCCCTGTTTACTAATGGTAATTGGGTAACTGGACGTTTTTCGTTTTTTTTTCATTTCAAAACAAAAATCTGTTGGCCGCCAAGTACACTGACCAATTCCCTAGTTGGCAAAACTCTCTCGGCTCTGGGTTAAATCTATACAGTCCATCATTAAATGACGCGCTTTTATTCTGAAGGCTTAACTAGGAAAGGCTAGGAATCCACTATTGAGGCTGGAAGCTCATTTCCCATACGAGTTGGAGGGCAAGTAGGAAACACTCTTCTAAAGTCAAAATCCCAATGCCCCAGGGCAGTGAAAGAAACAGCATTAACATCTCACAGTTCATTTGAGTCATTTAGCAGACGCTCTTATCCAGAGCGGCTTACAATAGGTATACAGGGGCATTCTTCCTGAAGCAACTGGGTGAAGTGCCTTGTCCAAGGACACATTTGACACAGACTATTTGTCCGACTCCCTGACCGCTGAGCCATCTGACCCTCCAATTGAGAGTTCACTAATGATTCCAAGAATGTTTAAAATGCAAGGCAGGGAAACTACCATATATAACAAATATAAAAAATACTAGCTTTTTCGTTTTAAGTTTCATACTAGAAAAGTGTCCAGTCTCCAGCAGAACCTGTAATGACCGTTATCATATCAAATAAAACTAAATAAAGTTGACCATTATTGCTATATTACAAATTAATGTACAATGAATGTGATTAATCCTGAATGCAGCATGGTATATATTGCATGGAATGCACCATAAATATATTGTATTCATTGTATCAGTAGACTAGGCCAAAAAAAGTAAGAGGCTCCTCTTATAGTAAGGTTGGCTGTCTATATCCGAAATTGTGCAAATCCTTTTGTACAAGAATTAGAAAAGGAGGTGGTCCGAAAAATATTACTTCTACGTGCTTCATTATTTTGCGCACGCGCAGAATGGTCACTCAAGACAAGAGATTTCCAGGCGGGACAGTAACCACAGGTTGCAAATGTGATTTACTTTAGATAATGAAAAGAGTTTATCTTTTTGAATAACAGTTGTCATACTAGACTACTCAAACCAAACTCCCGTATTACTCGAGAGGAAAACTTTACTCTAGTAAGTGCGTCATGCCTTTGAATCATGGGCCGGGCGCTACTACATTGGAATCGCTTGACATAAGAGAATAAAAGTTTTAGAACATAACAACTGGAACTCAAACTAACATCAGAGATGAATTTAGGTGTTCCAGCAAATTCATTGTTGTTGTTTCGTGCTTGTGATGAAGGAGACTACGAAACTGCTCGAGGGATTCTTGATCCCGGGACTAAGGACTGCGGGAGGCAAAGTAGACTGCGGTCAGAAGCAGGGTCGGAATGCAATGTAGTGGACATTACGCACGGGCTCTCACTCGTGCCAGTAGATTGCACAGACGAAGAGGGCAACACTGCGCTACAGTTCGCCTCTGCGAGTGGACATGAAAATCTGGTCCGATTTCTACTGCGAAAGGGAGCTTCCGTGGACAGCCGTAACAACTATGGCTGGACGCCTATAATGCAGGCTGCACGGTATGGTGGTTATTTAGTCATAAGTTAAGAACGCATAACGGTTCTTTTTGGGCGTGTCATCGATAATACTGCTATAATTCTATTATAATAGTATTGTAATATGCACAACATAGGAGGGTTTTTGTATTAATAACAAAGAAACACTAGCCAGACATGTTTCTCAAAAACATAACTTCCTATAAGGTAAGAATACTAGCCCAACGTAAAACTACCTCTTTTTATTATGTCTTGTCCAGTGCCTGCCATCCATTGAACTAAAGTTTTTAGGTTTATAGATAATGTATTTATAAACTCCAGAAAATTACTATGACATTGTCTTGTCTTCTGCAAGGTTTGGCCATGTAAATGTGGCCCACATTCTGCTGGAGAACGGGGCAGAAATCAACGGCAGGAACCGAATGGGGGCCAGCGTGTTGACCATGGCTGCCCGGGGAGGCCACACCCACGTAGCCAAGCTCCTCCTTGAGAGTGGCGCCTTTGTTGATGACTACGACCACCTTGCCCTCAACGAGGCCATTGCCAACGGCAATAACAACAACAGCAGCATTGCCGGCTTAGGCGGGGGTGAAGGAGGAAGGGAGTTCATGGACATCACAGCGCTCCTTGCTGCCTCTCAGCATGGCCACGAGGCGGCTGTACGGCTCCTCCTTGAGTGGGGCGCTGAGGTGAATTTTTCCCAGAAGACCACAGGCTGGGGCGCTCTCATGCTGGCCACGCTGTGCGGGAAGGTGGCTGTGGTCCAGCAACTTGTGGAGAGGGGAGCGGACCCGGACCACGTCAACGTGCTGGCCAAGACGGCATTCGAGCTGTCACTGCCGCTGAAGCAGCGGGATGTCAAGGCCTACCTGGACTCCATCACCACTGTGCGCCCACAGCCAGGTACACATGTGGGATGGCCACCGGACCAGTCTCTGTCCAGGTGTCAGAGAGGTGGCTTCATCAACCACATTTATGTAACAAGGAACCTTGTCAGAGACCTGAGTATTAGCTGGCTCTGTAATCCCATGTCTAGGCTTTAGTTTCCCCGGCTAACCCTTGTTACATGTGGGAGACTTGGGTAGAACTAAACACGGCCCTTGTTTAGCTCGCTAACCTTTAGGCTAGGTGTTAATGTGTTTGGGAAAGGCCCTGCTGGTAGGGAGGCCTTGGTGCTGTTTTAATAATTAGTGCTCAGTTGAGGTAAGATTCAGTAGAAAAAGCTGTAAAAACAGCACAAAGCTGTGTTTGGCTTTTCCTCAGGTAGACTACATGACATCCGTGGTAGTGATTCATTCAAAGCTCTGTCTGTAAGGGTTTATTGTCATGCTGCATTTGACACTCAAGTGAAAGTAAAGCAGTGATCACAACTTGATGTCCAGAAGTCCCCATTTAAACACCTGTTCTCTTTGATGTTCATTTTATTTTGGGATTTGAAACCTCCCTTTGAAAATGTCTGGGATACATTGCTGTTGTAGCAAGACTCTGAACCTGGTGCATTGAAACTGAACATTGCAGAATGCTGAGCTGTATTTACATCCTAGAACTACTGCCTGTAGCTGAAACTAGAATTCTAGAATTGGTTTGTCAGGTATTGATTATAATGAACACATTGGCTCTGTCATGGTACATGATCAACTCTATATGTGCCATTCCTCTATAGCTGTAAAGGTAATGTTTGTTGTTTTCGGGGTCACTGTTGATTGTGTACAAGGAATGTTGACTTCTTTGTATTGATTCTCATTTGCAGTGGTGGCCTGGCCGCCATGGAAAGCATAACAGTTCAAAGACCAACCACAGTGTACTCAAAATACTGAAAATAAGCTATATACAGTACTAATGGGTGCTAATGAGGTGGTGAGAATAAAATATTAGATCAATAAATCCACCATGGGTGGCAGAAAAGTTACAGCGTTCACGTTACGGTGTTTCGAAGTAAACATGTGCATAGATACGAGTTCACATTACACTTTAAAAAACAATCCAAAAAGGGTTTTTATTTGTCCCCATAGGGGAACCATTTTACAGTTCAAAGAAGTACCCCTTTTGGTTGTAAATGCATGGATTCCAAAAGGTTTCCAAATGTCACCAAAATGGTTCTCATTGGAGCCAAAAAAGTTTATTCTAGGAACCATTAAAGGGTTCTCCTATGAGGACAAAATGTTTTTAAGACTGTAGGTAAGTATAAATGTATACAGTGGGCTCCACAATTACAGAGAGTAGGTGCATAGTAAGTACTGTGATCAGAGAGAAGCTTAGATAGTTGTTTCTTTAAAGGCATCAGGAGTGATCAGTGACCGTTTTTATCGTATTGTCTTGTTGGTTACCTGCCCTCAAATTATTTTGTGCAACCAAAATCTGATAATTTGTAAAAGGCATTTGTCACTTCAAATCAATTTCCCAGTTTTTGGCCAACTGACATTCTTTCAGAAATTGAGTGTAGAAACAATTTCCTCAACTACAAATCATCAGAATAATGACTGTGTTGACTTTCCTCATCCATGTCTATTTCTTTATTATCCTGGTGATTTTGGACTGAGTTATGTTGACTTTAGCCTGCCCTCTACTGCTGTTTCCCATCTCAGTGTCTCCTGTCTTCTTTTACCCTTGTGTTGACAACATAGAAATACTGAGCTAAAAGGATCTCAGTCTTTTTTACTGTTAATCTTCTGTTCTTTTAACCCTCTCATAGATGACGAAAAGAGAAGACCTGATGTCTTTAGTGCTTTGAAATTAGGTAAGTTCAGACGAAGCAGAAACCTTGTAAAGTAGCAAATGTTTGCTTGTGCGATAACATACTGTAACACATACTGCTGAAAAGGCATTTGTTTCATCATATATGGGTATAAATGTAGTCATTTATCCTTCCTAGAGTTTTAAACTAACTTTACATGCCCTGCCAAAGTCATAGTAAACCCCCTTGTATGCTATTATTATCATCAAGTTGGGTTCTGAAGGAATAAATATGTGAACACAAATGGGGCCCACATTTCCAGATTGAGAACCACTGCAGTAGGTGATCCAACCTTGAATGTGAATCAAACATAGATATAAAAGGTGAACAAGGAAGCATTTTACAAAAATCCCAGAAATAGTTTGTGATTGTTATGAGCATCTTGCAGGGAGTTTAACCTGGGTACTCTTAAATGGTTGCTCAATGAAATCTGGCATAAGTGCAAACCCTGGGAGGTCGAAGACTGTGACGGTTCTGAGGGTGAAATACATTTGAAACTTTTTGATGGAAACAGATCTTTGTTGCTGTAGCTGAAAACGATTGGTCTCTGGCAATCCTGTGCATTTATGTTTGTACTTGTAACAGTCTGGTCAGGGAGGCTAGGTGGTTTATTGTTGCACCTAGCACTCTATAGACCAACTGGCATAACAATATATAGGGGCGACAATAAAGCCCAAAAGAAAAGCGTCTTTGCCCACATGGCAGAATAATAACAGCTCGTGACAAGGCACTGAGTTTACATAGTAGTGAGGAACACAGACCAACATGAGTAAATAACCCACAACCCCGATGCAAACAATATACACACATCAATCAACTAAACACACAGGTGCATAATGATCAGGGGACAGGCACCATAGAATTTAAAAGGAGCCCCTGCACACCAGCATCCACAGGACAGGGAGATGTGACAGTACTGTATTTTTATGCAGGCATGTTTGCTTTTTTTTGTTGTGTTTGTATCCCAGGTAACTCCCAGTTGGTAAAGGAGATCCTGGAGGAGGACCCGTCCCAGGTGAACATGGCCAATCCTGACGGGGCATCTCCCCTGATGATAGCAGCTGTTAGCGGGCAGCTGGAGGTGGTGCAGCTCCTAGTGGAGAAGAGTGCAGATGTGGACAAACAAGATGGGGTCCATGGTTGGACGGCTCTCATGCAGGCCACTTACCACGGGTAACTATGTGTGACAGACGTTTTGGTTGCATTTACTTTTTTTGCAAACGCATCCACAAATGAATAAATATCTAAAAACACAGTCAGGTTACTTGTTGAAAGTGTTCTTTTCATCTTTTTTTTTTTCCTAACCCTGTGCTGATAGGAATAAAGATGTGGTGAAGTATCTGCTCGGTAAAGGTGCAGATGTTAACCTCCGGGCTAAGAATGGATACACTGCCTTTGACCTGGTCATGCTTCTGAATGACCCAGGTACAATCAAACCTGCTGCTTGTTCTGGTGCAGAAACGTTACCCGTTATGATTCCTCTGCACTGTGGTTCACGTGGTTATCATTGCTAGTCTGCCTGGTAAACACAAAGCACCTGTAGTCACACATTGTCTTTTCCACAGACACTGAGCTGGTGAGGCTGTTGGCATCCGTATGCATGCAGGTGGACAAAGGCAAACAGCGGGGCCGGACTCTCCTCACACGCTCCAGGAGTAGACATTCTCTCAACAACGTCCCAGTGCCACCTCATGACAGAGGAGGACTAAAGGTCAGGCACCGTTAACCAGCAGTTATCATACTTGAAAAAAAATACAGTTCTGGTGAATTTGACAGCTGTATAATGGAATAAGTATATTTTACTTTCAAATTTCTAAATAATAGAAAGTAATATATTTAGTTGGGCCAATACGTGGCGTATTGGTCTTAAGTCACCACCCCTGCAGCACAACTGCATCACGGTGGCCAGGGTTCATATCTTGATCTCAGCATGACATATTTTGTGAATAGCAAATGAGTTAACATTATCACCAATTTAAACCTAGATTCTCTTGTTGTTTTTTTCTCTGTATTTAAATGTATTTGTTCAATTCACATCAGTATCTCAGCTTTGATAAACATTGGTAAAAAATATTTTGACCAATGTAATTCTATTAATGTAATTCTATTACTCTATGTAATTCTATAATTTCAAATGATGTCCACAAGAGGTGCATTTTCATGTGGGCGTGTTTTAATTCTTGCTTCATCCCAAACTGGACCAAAATAATAATTATTTTTGAAGTATGTTGTTTTTTTGGGTATTATTGGTAAAGTGATGCATCTTTGTCCCCTCCCAGTCGTGGTGGAACAGGATGTCCAACCGGTTTCGACGGCTCAAACTGACCCACACTCTGCGGCACGGGCTGTCCTCCAATCGCTTGGCCCCCTTCCCTGACGACCCCGAGGCCTCTCTGGATGCCACCATGAAGGCTGAGAGGAAGAGGGCCATCCCCAATGGAGCTGTGGTGCCCCCTGCAGCCCTGGGGGGCTCTGACGTCAGCACGGCCTGGACCGCTAAGAGCAAAGACAGTGGTGAGACACGGGTGGAATCAGGACAATTTTTACAAAAATACGCTAGTCTACTCATGTACATTTCTACTTATTATCATTTAATTGTTTTTTGGAAAATGGGAACTAAAAAATGATGGGGGAAACATGTTTTGAGTCTGTTGAGTGGCATTTTTATAGAAGATATATTGAAGTGGGTATTGACAAGGGGCATATACTTCATGGAGTCATGGAGTAGGCTTACTGTGATCAGTGGTGTAAACAGTTTGTCATTAAAAACAGGAATTTGAGTGAATGTGAAATGTCTACTAGATTAGCTACCTGTGACCAATTTATTTCTTTTATCTGTTTTATAGGTCTTAGCAGAGTCGGTACAGAGAAGGATGACTTTCTAATAGCCACAATGGTAGGAATTATTTTAATCAGGCTTTAAAGTGGTTTTGAATGTCTTTATCAATAGCCATGTAGCCATGCCTTACTGTAGCTTCACTATGTGTTGTACATCCAAAGGCTCAGTCTTGCCTAGTAGAGGCCTGTGGTTACAGGAGACCTTGAGCCTATTAATGTGAAATACAACTGTTGCAACATTGGTCTGATTGAATGGAATGCAACCTCTACTACCCACCTGTACACCCCCACAGCTGAGAAATGGGGCCCCCCTGACGCGCCTGCCCACTGACAAGCTGAAGGCGGTGATCCCTCCCTTTCTGCCCCCGTCTAACTTTGAGCCGTGGAACTCGGATCGCTCGCGTGTCAACAAAGAGGGCAAGACTGAAGCCCCACGTCTGCCACAAAGGCCTGGCAAGTCCAGCTTCAACAGCAGCGGCAACTCTGACATTGTGAGTTACACGGTTTCATGTTGGTTTCATTAAATATTTAAAAGAGAATGACATTAAAACCCACTGATTACTGGACAGAATAGAAATAGCTGTAATGTCCACAAGGGCAACTTGTCTTATCCTGTCCTGCTGGGTTCAAAACTAGACACGGGTCACAACACACTACACTCACATTAATCATATTATAAACTTCTCATACATGCATTTAGGTAAAATACGGCTCACTTGCTTACATTTTGTCAGTGGTTAATGTAACCCAGCTCTGAAGGGGATTGTGGTGTTCATTGTGGGGCAGAGACAATGAAGATTTCCTTTCATGCTGTGTCACAGACATCTATAAGTCGTGTGGTGAGTCGGTCCATCAAATTTCCCAGCCTACCCAAGGGCCCTTCATCCACCTCCCCCTCCAGCTCGGGAAACTACCACTCGCCCCACTCCTCCGGTGGCTCAAACGGGGTGGCAGGGCTCAACCGCCACGGACCTGACTCACACAACCGATCAGGTAGAGGCTGACACGCATTTAAATGCAAACACAACAGGCTAGTGGTGGGGAATGCCCTTTGGTGATGTGTATTTGCCGTATACCATAAACATTTTAGGTGCCTTACTGCTTTTATAGATGGGTTAGAAAATAAAAGAGGAATTTGCCAAAAGCCTGGTATACAGTCTAAAGCCCAGTCCACACGGTATTTTCAAAACCGCCGTTTTTTCTAAGCGGTTATGCCGTTCGTCCACATGAAAACAATGTATCAGGTCACTGAAACCAAGCTTTTTTGAAAACTCCGCCCAGGGTGAAGTTTTTTAGAAACTCCAGTTACAGTGTTGTCGTGTGGACGGTGAAACCGGAGATTTTGGCACGTGACATCCAAGTGTGCGCTGTTATCTGTGTTTAACGTCAGATTGTGCACCACTATCTGCATTGTTTACATGAGGAGAGTCCGTGCAATGGCAGACGTAGCCAAAATATTGCTGCTAAATACTGTGCTAACAGGGCTTATTACATGTTTACCAATTTATGCAGAGTTATTGCATTACATTGCTGAACATAGGCGTCAGAATGCAATACTACTCAGGTCACTGCTTATGACTACGCTACAGTACTCCCACGACACAGACCTTGCCGGTTTTGGACGAGAACTACCGGAACAGGCAAGCCTTTTTTAGGCTTCTGCTAGGCCAACATGGCTTTACGGTTAGGGTTATATCGTCACCTGTTGGTTTGGCATGCTCTTGACAGTGAATGATTGGGCGTTTTTGCGTTTTCATGTGGACAGAATTGTTTTTAAACATTGCTTGTGTGGATGAAATTTCTTTTTAAATGAATGAAAAAACTCAGTTTTCAAAAATACCTGTGTATGTGTGGACAAGGCCTAATATATCACAGCTTTAGCATTCCGGGCTCAAACCACCCTGTGTATAATAATATGAGAAGAGTTATAAAATTTCTAGCTTCTTTGTTTATTTGCATATTATTAGAGACTGGAAAAAACACATCAGAAAATTCTGGAAGAAAGCCTCCTCTTCTCCCCCCACAAGGTGGCAGTGCAGATAGTGTCCTGTCTCAAATTGCTGCCCAGAGGAAGCGAGCGGCGGGCCTGCTGGATACTAAGGCCCAGAACGCAGAGGTTCCCAGCCCCACAGCTGTGCTTCCTCCTGCCCCCGCTGTGCCTGACATCAGCCTCCCAGACATCCACAGCACCCCCAGCCTAGTGGCCTGCAATGGTCATTCCAGACGGGTCAGCAGTAGCAATAACCAGTAGAAACATTAAGCACAAGCCTTGTTCTCTGTGTGAAGGCGTATGTGCTTATTATCCTGTCAGTGGTATAGATAAAACATGTCATTTGTCACATCTGTTGTCTCTACAGAAGATTGACCTTAACAAGAGACCCCAATCTGGGAACTCCTCCACCTCGAAAAGCACCTCCCCCACGCTGACACCGTCTCCACCCCCCACCCCCAAGCCTCCCCCAGTGGACTCCCTGTCCTCAGCGTCCTCACAGCCGCACTCTAAGAGTAGCGGTGGCTCCAGCAGTGGTACCATCACAGATGACGGTTAGCATGGGCCTTTGTGACTGGACCTGTTTTCATATTGCTTTAATACTGGACTCAGCTGTAAAGAGAGACCTTGGTCTCAGCTTGACTCCGTGTTTAAATAATTGTTTATCAATTAAATGAGCGTGTAAGAGGCCACAACGATACCAACGTCAACAATGACTTCTGCTCTTCTCTCACTGCAACCACAGATGAGCTGTCCAGCATCCTGAAGAAACTCTCGTTGGAGAAATACCAACCCATATTTGAAGAGCAAGAGGTACGCTTTTTCAACACCAAAAGCCCCTGTTCGTTTATTTATTCGTATTTGTTTGCCGTTCATTTGATCCATTCACTCAGTAATGTGTGTCATACAGGTGGATATGGAAGCCTTCCTTACTCTGACCGATGGAGATTTAAAGGAACTTGGGATCAAAACGGATGGGCCTAGACAACAAATACTGGCAGCCATTTCTGAACTTAATGCTGGAAAAGTGTGTTTACAAGGTTTTCTAATCCATGTACCATATTTTAGCACATATAGCACGCACCTGAGATTAACGAGCACCCTTGTACATCGCTCAGAAATCTTGTTTTGTGTTAAAAAAAATCTGCATTGCACGCACCCTTAGAAAGCGCGCATCATTTTTGTAGAAAGGTGACATGTAATCTCCCCTCACTCATACCTGCATTGATGGGCACTCAGCAAGTCATTGTGTTACAAATGTTAAACACCCAACCCCCCCACGTGCTGATTATTTAAAACCAGCTATTCCCAAAGTGGAGTACCCGCATTAATGTTAGTGGGTACACAAAAAACTTCTGGTTCAACGTATATTTCAATATTCAAACTGGCCTATACATTTATATGATTTTTTTCCTGTCTGAATAGCCCAGTCTCACTGTTGAAAAATATCACTAACTAGTATATGAAGCTTGCATTTAAGAAGTCCTACATTTGTACTTGAATTAATTAAACTTTAATTAATCTTGATTAAGAATGCGTGTTGGCAAAAAAGTGGGATTAATCAAACAATCCTATGACCGTTTTATGCCAACGGTAGGAAATCCCAATTGGTAAATACCACTTGTTCTTGGCATCAGTGTTGGTGCACAGTCTCTACAATTTGCCTATCAACACACCCCTAATTACCTGCGCGAAACATAAGCTACAATGCGGTTCATTAAATGTACGACACAATCCAAATTTCTGAGCTTGACAGAAGATCATCGCTAAAGATAAAAGTGTATTTCAACAAACAATAATAGGCATCTAATCTGTACCAGCGTCATAATTTATTGTAATTATGTAATTATATAAGCTTATATGTGCTGTGTAAGTGCGTAGCCTATATGATCTACTATATATAATTTTTCTTCCTTTTTTTACTTAATTGTACCTTAGCGTTACATATCGTAATTGTCCAGTTTGTAGTTTGATTTGCCTACAGGAGGTCTTTTTTCAAGTACTCAATAAAAACAAACAATTATAGTTTTTCTGGTTGGATATAAATTAGCCTATTTGATATTTGACATTATGTTGATATTTATCCAGACACTAGTTGGTGATTATGTTCACCAGTGAGACTGGACTATTCAGACATGAAAACATCACTTTAATAACGTATAGGCATGTTTGAATATTAAAATACATGTTGAACAGTTAACTTGTGTAAAAAACATTCTATATAGTGCGCCACCGAGTATAGTGCGCAGGGGGGTGTGCCGTTTGTAATAACATGCATATCGCGCACGGTGTATTTGCTAAAATACGGTACTTGTGTTTTTGTGCCTGTCTATCTGAAAGTCAATTCACAACTTGCTGAATCCAGTGTCAAAAAATAACTAATGTATTATTATTGCTATTAACTTTGTTGCTGCAGGGGAGAGAGAGGCAGATTTTGCAGGAGACAATCCACAACTTCCAGTCGTCATTTGGAAGCAGTGCCAGTAACCCCAGACCACCAGGACAGCCACGCTGTGAGTATCATGGCATCAGAAAACCAGTACAAGTATTCAGTACATAGAGAGCAGTCTAGTGTTGACATCCCATGTATACACTCCATAACTTCCCCTTATTACCAGAGTGTAATGTGTAGGCCTACATGGTAATCCTTCTGTTGTGTAGCTCCTACAGGTTGGACCCGGCACCAGGTACGCTCCTCTAACCAGAGGTAATAGGTACCACTCTGCGCTTGAGGACCATAGCAAAAAAGGTGAAATTTGACCCTTTAGCCCAGGAGGTTTTGCTGGACGCCAGTGTTCCAGAGCACTAGCCAGTGTGGGAGGACGCTGCAGCAAAGACCCCTAAGAGATTCTCTGGAGCCACTGTCACCCAAGTCTGGAGCTGGTGTACGCCCAGAGTCCTGCTGCTTACCGACAGAGTGTGTGATGTGCACCCAAGCTTTAATTACATGGCAACAATGTCATGGCAACTGTTGACGGATGGGACCTGCAGTATAGCGAGTGGACTAAGAGATAAAAGACAGAGTCAGGATATAATGAATGTGCCATGAAACGATAAAAGCCTTTAAGAAGAGATGGAGACTGGCTTGAAATGCACACATTAATGTGTTAAAAAGTACATTAAAGATGCATTCCATGACTTTTGTTATTGCAATTGCTATTTTTTAGGCCCCCCATTTTAGTCTGGATTTATTGTACCTATATTTTTTACATTGTATGCACAATCTATGAAGAATACTTGTCTTACTGCAGTTAGCTTGAAACCTTGACTTTCGGAACCAACCTTCTTTTTTAGTTCTGTTGCCCATTTTTCTACGTAGTGTAAGGGAGGGAATCTCCACCAAGGTGTCTGATATACAGGTATGGAAATATTTGGTCGCTGACACAATTTTCATCGTTTTTGGCTTAAAGCGCAGTCTCTCCGCTTTCATTTGAGGATATTCACATACAAATTGTATTTTACCAAATTAAATTCAACATTTGACTCAATGTCAATTTGACTCAATGGACAATGACCCAAAACATACTACGAAAGCAATCAAGGAGTAGTGGAATATTCTACAATGGCCGAGTCACTCACTTGATCAAGCATACATTTTACTTGCTGAAGACAAAACTTAAGGCAGAAAGTCCCACGAACAAACAACAACTGAAGACAGCTGCAGTAAAGGCCTGGCAAAGCATCAGAAAGGAGGAAACCCAGCTTGTGATATTCACATGTTCCAGACTTCAAGAAGTCATTGCTGCAAAGGATTCACAACAAAGTATTAAAAATGAACACTATTTATGATTGTGTTAATTTGTCCAATTTACATTTGAGCCTCTGAAATAAGGGGACTGTCTGAAAATGTTTGCAATTCCTAAAGTTTTTATATGTTGTTTTGGTTCAGCCCTTGAATTAAAGCTGAACTTTTGCACTTCAATCGCATCTCAGTTGTTTCAATTCCATTGTGTTGGCATACAGAGAGAAAATTATGTTAGTGTCCAAATATTTCCGGACCTAACTGTGTGCTTCGCTAAAGTAAAGGAGATACGGTTGGCAAAATTGTTATCTTTCGACTTTTGCACTGATAAGGTTTGTTAAAGTGATGAGTCAGATTTTATTTCATTTATTTTTGTTTCATTTGTCCAAATACTTTATTTGCCTGCTTTTCACTATAATAGAGGTTGCAAATTATGTTATTTATCTGTTCACATGTTCCAGTACTGTATGGTTGTAAACTAATTCGATTTTAGTCAGATTATGAATCTCATTATTAAACTTCATGAAAACACGAACAGTGAGTTTCTTTCGTTAGAATTCTAACATTTGCAGAAATGCATAGTGATCAAATTTTTTTAAAAGACAGGTTTATTTTACTCAATTTTATGTATGATTCACAGCTCTATATTGGTCAAAAGATATTACAACAAAATGAGTATAATATTTGGATTTACCACTTTTACTGTTATTTCTCACCGCAAACAATTCCAGATGGATTTTGAAGTACACAGGTTATGCCAGGCCTTTCTAGGATTGCATGCAGGTCATCCAATCAAGAAGTCATTGCGTGGAGGGCATGCTCACTTGCCTCATGATTGCAGCAACCAGAGCTGCCTGAAGGAGTCGCTAGAGTGCAACAAGACCTGAAATCTATACTGACAATGCCTTTTTGAGAAGCAAAGTAAAATAGAGGCATCCAGCTCCTCTGCTTTTGCTTGTCACTGTGCATTGCACTCAAACCACAAACAGCGATGAGGCGCCCACCCAGACTACCGGCACCAACCGCCAATCCGACACAACAGCAACACCTACAAAGTCTTAGTTGGCAAGTAGAAATTCCACCACTCACCTTACAATGGATAGCAAAAACACATCTCCAAAAAGAAGACAATATTTACCTACAGTTGTATGCAAAAGTTTAGGCACCCCTGAGAATGTCCATGCATTTGATTCATAGATAATTGGGTGTTTGGATCAGCAATTTCATTTTGATCTTTCAAATAACTGATGGACACAGTAATATTTCAGTAGTGAAATGAGGTTCATTAGATGAACAGAGAATGTGCAATATACATCAAAACGAAATTAGATAGGTGCATAAATTATATTTTATATTAAATATTTAGTTGAGCCTCCTTTAGCAGAAATAACAGCCTCTAGATGCTTCCAATAGCCTTTAATGAGTGTCTGGATTCTGGATTAAGGTATTTTGGACCATTCCTCCTTGCAAAACATCTCCAGTTCAGTTAGGTTTGATGGTTGCCGAGAAGGACAGCCCGCATCAAATCACCCCACAGATTTTCAATGATATTCATGTCTGATGACTGGGATGGCCATTGCAGAACATTGTACTTGTTCCTCTGCATAAATGCAAAAGTAGATTTTTTAAATATATATAATTTTATTTAAGTATGTTCACATACTGATACAAACACTGATCAACAACCAACATACAACGCACCTTGACGAAACACAAACACACGACTCACTCAAAAATCAAACGCAAAACATTTAAATCTGACTACACAATTGCTCACAACTTTCAATTTTACACATTTTCTAAGGCTTTTTTAACATTCCCCCAACCTGGAATTGTCTAACCTTATGCCTCTACTGATAATATTTCTTCTATATTTAAATTGTACAACATGAAGATTTTCCACTCTCTCAAGGTTGGTATATCATTAGAGTTCCAATATTTAAGTACAAGTTGTTTTACAATAATGGAGGAGAAGATGATTATCCATCCCACCGGGTATCTCACCCCCCCCTCCCCCCTTATATGCCATATCTTGAAAAATGCAGATCGATGAATTAAGTAGATATACTACAATGTAGGGCTTGTGATAACCAATTTTCAATTTCTTTCCATAATGTTTGAATTCTTTTACATTTCCAAAAAGCATGGATATTAGAGTCTTTTTGGATTTCGCACTTGAGAAACGTATCTGCCTTTGAACTATTACATTGATTTATTTTTGTTGTTTATTATCGCAAATTGAACATCCTAATATTTAATATTTGTGTGGTCCATTTAAATTGATGATGTGCTACTGTCTTCCTCCCCCATACTGCCAATATCTCAGTTTTATCTATGTTCATTTTATTGTTTGTGGCGTGTGTGCAGAAAAGGCATCTTCCGACTCATTCTCCCGTACAGCTTCTCCTTGTGGAAAGTGCGCTGAATTGTTGAACAATGCACAGTGACACCATCTGCAGCAAGATGATGTTGTAGGTCTTTGGAGGTGGTCTGTGGGCTGTTATTGACCGTTCTCACCATCCTTTGACTCCAATATTTTACTTGGCCTGCCACTTTTAACAAGAACTGTGCCTGTGGTCTTCCATTTCCTTACTGTGTTCCTCACAGTAGACACTGACAGCTTAAATCTCTGCGATAGCTTTTTGTAGCCTTCCCCTAAACCGTAATGGTGAACAATCTTTGTTTTCAGATCATGAGAGTTTTTTGAGGCCCCCATGTTGCCACTCTTCAGAGGAGAGTCAAAGAGAACCACAACTTGCAATTGGCCACCTTAAATACCTTTTCTCATGATTGGATGCACCAGTCTATGAAGTTGAAGGCTTAATGAGCTCACCAAACCATTTGTGTGTTGCAATTAATCAGTGCTAGGTAGTTACAGGTATTCAAATCAACAAAATGGCAAGGGTGCCCAAATTTATGCACCTGTCAAATTTTGTTTTGATGCATATTGCACATTTTTTGTTAATCCAATTATTCTCATTTCACTACCGAAATATTACTGTGTCCTTCAGTTATTTGATAAATCAAAATGAAATTGATGTTGTGTTTCGGGTCGTTATCAAGTTGGAATACTGCCCTGCGGTCCAGTCTCAGAAGGGAGAGGATCATGCTCTGCTTCAGTATGTCACAGTACATGTTGGCATTCATGTTTCTCTCAATGAACTTTAGCTCCCCAGTGCCGGCAGCATTCATGCAGGCCCAGACCATGACACTCCCACCACCATGCCTGACACACTTGTCTTTGTACTCCTTACCTGGTTGCCGCCCGACACGCTTGACACCATCTCAACTAATTAAGTTTATTTTGGTCTCATCAGACCGCAGGACATGGTTCCAGTTATCCATGTCCTTAGTCAGCTTGTCTTCAGCAAACTGTTTGTGGGCTTTGTTTTTGTGCATCATCTTTAGAAGAGGCTTCCTGGGATGACAGCTATGCAGACCAATTTGATGCAGTGTGTAGCATATGGTCTGAGCACTGACAGGCTGACCCCCCTCACCCCTTCAATCTCTCCAGCAATGCTGGAAGCACTCATACGTCTATTTCCCAAAGACAAGCTCTGGATATGACGCTGAGCACGTGCACTTAACTTCTTTGGTTGACCATGGCGAGGCCTGTTCTGAGTGGAACCTGTCCTGTTAAACTGCTCCATGGTCTTGGCCACCGTGCTGCAGCTCAGTTTCAGGGTCTTGGCAATCTTCTTATAGTCTAGGCCAGGGGTATTCAACTTTAACTCTATGGGGTCCGGAGCCTGCTGGTTTTTTGTTCTACCTCAACATTAATTGGACTCACCTGGTGTCCCAGGTCTAAATAACTTTCAGATTAGAGGGTTGCAATGAAAAAGTGGAATGGATCTTGCTTTGAGGTCCAGAGTTGAGTATGAGGGGCCTAGGCCATTGTTATGTAGAGCAACAACTCTTTTTTCAGATCCTCAGAGAGTTCTTTGCCATGAGGTGCCATGTTGAACTTCCAGTGACCAGTTTGAGGGAGTGTGAGAGTGATAACACCAAATTTAGCACACCTGCTCCCCATTCACACCTGAGACCTTGTAACACTAATGAGTCACATGACACCGGGGAGGGAAAATGGCTAATTGTGCCCAATTTCGACATTTTCACTTAGGGGTGTACTCACTTTGGTTGCCAGCGGTTTAGACCTTAATGGCTGTGTGTTGAGATATTTTGAG
Organism: Umbra pygmaea; assembly: GCA_016801145.1. NCBI lineage: Eukaryota > Metazoa > Chordata > Actinopteri > Esociformes > Umbridae > Umbra > Umbra pygmaea. Next base: position 11,166 of record JACXGM010008398.1, on the reverse strand, counting down.
GGGACAGCAAATTTACACTGTTATACAAGCTGTACACTCACTACTTTACATTGTAGCAAAGTATAATTTCTTCAGTGTTGTCACAGTAAAAGTTATAATCAAATATTTACAAAAATGTGAGGGGTGTACTGATATATACATATATATTTTTTTCCTGTTCACCTTCAGTATATGTCCTGCATATCCTGCAACTTAAAAGCTTTAAAAATGTTCAAATTATAATGCTGTTTAAATTATACTGGTACATTACTTTATAATGCATACATTACTGTATAATGCATACATTACACTGTTAATGTACTGTAGATATACTGGTACACACACAAAAGCTTAAAATAATTTCACATTATAGAATTTCACAGTGTATAACTTTGTACATTACAGTATATTGTATACATTACACTGTTCATATACTGTGAATATATATAGCTGTTTATATACTATAAATATACTGTTCACATTCTGCTCATATCCTGTTAAAAATTAAAACATGTTTTCATGTCTGTGATTTATGTACAAAAATGACATGCACCGATAAACCATAAAAGTTTTTTTTTGTAAAACTTTGCAAAAAAATCTCTTTCTGATTCTGATACTGCATTTTCACATTGGAATAGAATCAACACTCCACACCACTAGAGGGTACTCTTACCAGGTGCATGAGTTCAGCGTTTGTGTCTACTGGGGTGTATTCAGGATGCTTTCAGCGTTGCTTAAACAATGGAAAAATTTACATTGTTAAAGAGTGAAAATAATGCTACAGATTAAAAGGCTATTTCGTGCTTTGTTTACATTTAACGTACACACATTTACTTTTGACAGAAATGGATACATTTGAATTAGTTTAAGTGAAAAATGTTTTTCTTTTTATTGCATATAGGATTATGATCGTGAACACGCCTTAGGTGGGCGTGCCAATAATAACTTTTCAGATGGATATCTGGCTTTTATATACTGTCTATGATATCTGGTCCCGCGCATAAGGATGTTGTAAAAAGAGCATTGAAAATATATGTTAACATGTCCTCTTCAGACGACACATCCAGGGTTGTTGGAGGAATTCAAGGACTTCTTCTGAAACTAAACGAATCTCTCTCAGATGGTGACTCCAAAGATGCTGCTCTAAGATGTCACGACATTATCGGGGACTTGGGGCAAGAATGTATGCAAACGAGCAGCGAGAATGAGCTGGGTAAGGTAACAACAACAACTCTAACCGCAACTGTAGGGAGATTTCAGATAGCAACGTTTGGTTCACCTTGCATTGGCTGTTAAAAAGCTATAACAACGGCATGACTTGGAAGGTAGGACAACGCGAGACCACGTTAGTTTATGACGAATCCCCTATTTCAGAGTCATTATCTGATTCATAAGGAAGTAGCTAAAAGTGTATGCTGATCCAAGATCAGCCCGACAACAAATAGTGGATAATGTTTGGGGTCTCAGTCCATGCAAAACTTTGCACAAGTTCCTAATTATTTTGGAATAACATAATGCAACATCTTGATTACAGGATCAGGCCAGCCATACTGTAGACATTAGAGTAGACAGCTGGCCTATGCAATTGGAGTCAAAAAGAGAAATTTCACTGATCTAAGGTTAACTTCTAATGATTTGTAGATTATTAAATTTCGTGATTTTGTCGATTGTTAAATTTTTTGTGTGCTTGTGAGTGACATGATTTATGGTTTTGTTTTCCGTTTAAGCTTTACAGACATCCTTGTTGTTCTCAAAAGACAATGGTTTACTCAATTTTCTTCGGAAATCCTTGGCGCGTGAAGAGGTTTGTGCAAATTTATGAAATTAAAATCAAATCAATGGCATCAATTGACATTAAAGACTGCAGCTCTAGTTTGTTATTGTACGTTTAAATGTACATTTAGGTAATTTGGTTCATGCTGTCATCCAGTGCAATTTACTGTAGTGAGTGCATACACTTGTTTTTCATCCTTTAATGATGATGGGTTTCTATTCATCTGCAGCTCCGGGAAACAAGAGTTGACATTATCAGCCTACTGGACAAGTTCTTGCAGAGGATATCTACAAATGTGAAGGGTTGGGAGAAGATGTATGCCATTGCTGTCAAGGTATGCAAAACATCTGAATCTAACATTAGATTTCTTTTGTTATACATACATACACATCCCCTTATTAATTCTGTTATTTTACTTCCTGGCAGGACACATGCTTGGTTGTGTATACAAAGGACAAAGCTGCTAAGTGCAAGTCATCAGCATTGGATCTTCTGATTAAGGTCAATAATGAACATCTAATAATGTGATTTGTTTTTATTACAACAATAATTAAACAATTATTATCATCTATTTTGTAAATGTCAGTATTCTTTCACTGCTCACTAACTGCTAAGGCAGAACTTAGTATAGGTTGCAAGTTTAAATCCCAGAGTGGCCAATGTAAATGTTGTTCTGCCCCTGAGCAAATCAGTTAATCCACTTGATCCCCGGATTTTGATGAAAATAAGAATGTGATTGTTGTGATATGTACCTGATGAAATAACAGTAAAATAAAACAACATTATTCACAACTTCTACAGATTCTCTATTTAACGAAAGATTCCGGAATTGCTCAGGATTTTAGAATTGGTGATGTATTCATTAAATTCTATGGTGAGCTCTCCTACAAGAACAAGTTGCCTGATACAGGTGGGTGTTGGTTTTGTCTTTGATGTAGGTAGTTTTGAAAATACAGTTGTATGCAAAAGTTTAGGCACCCCTGACAATTTCCATTTCATCTATAAATAATTGGGTGTTTGGATCAGCAATTTCATTTTGATCTATCAAATAACTGAAGGACACAGTAATATTTTGGTAGTGAAATAAGGTTATTTGGATTAACAGAAAATGTGCAATATGCATCAAAATGAAAGTAGACAGGTGCATAAATTTGGGCACCCATGTCATTTTGTTGATTTGAATACCTGTAACAACCTAGCACTGATTATTCGGAAAAACAGTTGGTTTGGTGAGCTCATTAAGCCTTCAACTTCATTGACAGGTGCATCCAATCATGAGAAAAGATATTAATGGTGGCCAATTTCAAGTTGTTGTGCTCTTTGACTCTCCTCTGAAGAGTTGCAACTTGGGGGCCTCAAAACAACTCTCAAATGACCTGAAAACAAAGATTGTTCAACATTATGGTTTAGGGGAAGGCTACAATTAGCAATCACATAGATTTAAGCTGTTAGTGTCCACTGTGAGGAACACAGTAAGGAAATGGAAGACCACAGGCACATTTCTTGTTAAAAGTGGCAGGCCAAGTAAAATATTGGAGGCAAAGGATGGTGAGAACGGTCAATAACAGCCCACAGACCACCTCCAAAGACCTACAACATCATCTTGCTGCAGATGGGGTCACTGTGCATTGTTCAACAATTCAGCGCACTTTGCACAAGGAGACAGTTTAAGCTGTCAGTGTCCACTGTGAGGAACATAGTGAGGAAATTGAAGACCACAGGCACAGTTCTTGTTAAGGCCAGAAGTGGCAGGCCAAGTAAAATATCAGAGAGGCATAGGCGAAGGATGGTGAGAACGGTCAAAAACAGCCCACAGACCACCCCCAAAGACCTACAGCACTGTCTTGTTGCAGATGGTGTCACTGTGCATCATTCAACAATTCAGCGCACTTTGCACAAGGAGAAGCTGTATGGAATATTGATGCAGAAGAAGCATTTTCTGCACACGCCACATACAGAGTCACTTGAGGTATGCAAACGCACATTTGGATAAGCCAGCTTCATTTTGGAAAAAGGTGCTATGGACTGATCTAACAAAGATCGAGTTATTTAGTTATAACAAGGGGCTTTATGCATGGCGGCAAAAGAACACAGCGTTTCAAGACATACACTTGCTACCCACAGTAAAATTTGGTGGAGGTTCCATCATGCTGTGTGGCCAGTGCCGGTACTGGGAATCTTGTTAAAGTTGATGGATTCCACTCAATATCAGCATACACTCACCTAAAGGATTATTAGGAACACCCGTTCAATTTCTCATTAATGCAATTATCTACTCAACCAATCACATGGCAGTTGCTTCAATGCATTTAGGGGTGTGGTCCTGGTCAAGACAATCTCCTGAACTCCAAACTGAATGTCAGAATGGGAAAGGTGATTTAAGCAATTTTGAGCGTGGCATGGTTGTTGGTGCCAGACGGGCTGGTCTGAGTATTTCAAAATCTGCTCAGTTACTGGGATTTTCACGCACAACCATTTCTAGGGTTTACAAAGAATGGTGTGAAAAGGGAAAAATATTCAGTATCCGGCAGTCCTGTCGGCGAAAATGCCTTGTTGAGCCTAGAGGTCAGAGGAGAATAGGCCGACTGCTTCAAGCAGATAGAAGGGGCAACTTTGACTGAAATAACCACTTGTTACAACCGAGCTATGCAGAAATTTATGAAGCCACAACACACACAACCTTGAGGCGGATGGGCTACAACAGCAGAAGACCCCACCGAGTACCACTCATCTCCACTAAAAATAGGAAAAAGAGGCTACAATTTGCAAGAGCTCACCAAAATTGGACAGTTGAAGACTGGAAAAATGTTGCCTGGTCTGATGAGTCTCGATTTCTGTTGAGACATTCAGATGGTAGAGTAAGAATTTGGCTTAAACAGAATGAGAACATTGATCCATCATGCCTTATTACAACTGTGTAGGCTGGTGGTGGTGGTGTAATGGTGTGGGGGATGTTTTCTTGGCACACTTTAGGCCCCTTAGTGCCAATTGGGCATCGTTTAAATGCCACGGCCTACCTGAGCATTGTTTCTGACCATGTTCATCCCTTTATGGCCACCATGTACCCAACCTCTGATTGCTACTTCCAGCAGGATAATGCACCATGTCACAAAGCTCGAATCATTTCAAATTGGTTACTTGAACATGACAATGAGTTCACTGTACTAAAATGGCCCCCACAGTCACCAGATCTCAACCCCATAGAGCATCTTTGGGATGTGGTGGAACGGGAGCTTCGTGCCCTGGATGTGCATCCCACAAATCTCAAACAACTGCAAGATGCTATCCAATCAATATGGGCCAAAATTTCTAAAGAATGCTTTGAGCACCTTGTTGAATCAATGCCACATAGAATTAAGGCAGTTCTAAAAGCGAAAGGGGGTCAAACACAGTATTAGTATGGTGTTCCTAATAATTCTTTAGGGGAGTGTATACTTGAGAATAATGCAGAGGAATCAGTCACAAAGTTGACGTTACGCCGGGGCTGGATATTTCAACAAGGCAACAACCCAAAACACTGCTCAAAATCTACTTTAGCTTATATGCAAAGGAACAATTACAATGTTCTGGAATGGCCATCCCAGTCCCCAGACCTGAATATCATAAAAAATCTGTATGGTGATTTGAAACCTAACTGAACTGGAGATATTAAGCAAGGAGGAATGGTCCAAAATACCTTCATCCAGAATCCAGACACTCATTACAGCAGCCGCGGTCGGTGGATGTTAATTGGGGAGGACGGGCTCGTATTACGCTCGGGACCGGAGTAAATAGAATGGTGCGCAATGAACAAAACCCATTGTTTTTTTGTTTTGCACACTGGGTTTTGTGTTGCGCACCATTCCATTCACTCCGGTTCTGAGCATAATACGAGCCCGTCCTCCCCAATTAAGATCCACCGACTGCAGCTGCATTACAGGCTATAGGAAGCATCTAGAGCAGGGGTGGGCAAACTACGGCCCGCGGGCCAGATGCGGCCCGCCTTGTCCTAACCCATGAATCGTAAATGCTAGCAACTAAAGCTTGGTAACGTTGGAAAGAAGACGATCAGACGAAAACCATGTGGGTTCCTGAGACCCGGAGCTATCGCGCCTCAAAGTCGGTCACAATTTTTTGACTTTTGCTTTTTTTACTAAACACATTACAGACTGGAAGTAGGAAGTGGAAATGACAAAATAGCAACTCTTCAATGATGTAGGACATCATCCTGCACAATACCAACATGGTACCAATATGATTGGAAAGAGGGGGATCCGCTGATAAAATAATGCCAATGCAAATAATGAGGAGTGGTTCGTCCGTGTGGATTAATGACAGCCGGAGATACGCTAAATAGACTTGAAACAAACAGTAGTGATTCAATTCTGAGAAGTCAAACAAGGAAATGGTGTTTAGGGGGCGGGGTTAATTTAATGAAATAACATTTCCTATTTTTCATGCATCACTATAAAATGCAGCCCTTCACTTTGTTTCAAAGCTCAATGTGGCCCTCAAGCAAAAATAAATGCCCTGGTCTCATCTAGAGGCTGTTATTTCTGCTGTAGGAGGCTCAACTAATTATTTGTGATTTTTCTGTTGGGGTGCCCAAATGTATGCACCAGTCTAATTTCAGTTTGATGCATATTGCACATTTTCTGTTCATCCAATAAAACTAATTTCACTACTGAAATATGACTGTGTCCTTCAGTTGTTTAATAGATCAAAATGAAATTGGTGATTCAAACACCCAATTATTTATCAATGAAAATCATGGCAATTGTCAGGGGTGCCTAAACATTTGCATACGCCTGTATGAAAAAGCAGGTAACTCTCAAAACATGTAATAGAATAACGCTTGTACCACATATTGGACAATGTTTACCGGTCCTCTGGTTGTGATTCTTCTAAATCAAAGCTTTTCTTGATTCACTTTGAAATGCCCAGTGGCATAATGTAGATAAAACCTTTTCTGCTTTCTGAGTGTTAAACAGAGCATAATACACTATTGTGCCTGTTATTGAAACAGATTTGTGTTTCTGTTCTGTGCTTTTCCTTATTTTGCATTAGTTCTTGGTAAACTCTATGAGCTACTAGGAGTTTTGGGTGAGGTTCATCCCAGTGAAATGGTCAACCACTCAGATAAGCTGTACAGAGCCTTTCTAGGTGAACTGAAATTACAGGTATAGCCATTCATTTTTATTTATAAAACTGTCTGGTATTTCAGTTATGTTCACTAGTGATATTGTATGCACACCATTGATTTACAATTTAACCTGTTAACATGCCTTTCTCTGGTTGTAATATTTAAACTTTTAGATGACTTCATCGACGAAGGAGCCCAAGCTAACTGTTGTGACCGGGTGTTTGAAAGGGATCACAGCACTAATGGTTAACTTCACCAAGTCAATGGAAGAAGGTCTGTGTGTTGCTGTTGTTTTTTACATCTTTCATTTCAGTTGGGATGTACTTTCTTAAACTGACATTAATGTTTATGTGTGGAAAGTTTATTTGCAGTCTTATATCTCCATAAATAGCCTACCTATTTTGTTCAACAACAACAAAGTGTATCTTAAGGTTGCCTTATAGAATTTCATTTTTTTGCCTGACAGAACCGACTACTTCAAAGGAAATATTTGAGTATGCCCTGAAAACAATTAGTCCTCAGGTTGGTAAATCAGTCCAAAGTGCTAGCATACAGGTTGTCTGAAGTATACAACAGGATGGTTAATTTAAATAATGAATCCTTTTATGTCCTCAGATTGAGATGAGCCGTTATGCCGTCCCTTTTGGTAAGACGCCTTGTGATCCTTACCGCGAGTCTGCATCCACTGTCTAATTAAGCGTTAAACTATACAAATGTTCAGCTTTCGAGGCTATTGCTCTTTTGTTTCTATTGCACCTTGCAAGATCAGACCATTGCAGATCAAACATTTCCAAGAAAGCCTACAGGAACTTAAACTACACGTCTTCTGTTGCAGCTGGACTTCGATTGTTTGCAAAGCATGCAGCTCAATTCAGCCACTTGCTGCTAGACCACTACAGATCCTTGTTTGATGCCATGTCCAAGCTGTGCGGTCACCAAAACCAAGAGATGAAGAAGACTAGTTACTATGCAATGGAATCGTTCCTCAAACAGGTGGGCTTGTCCTTGAAAGACAGTATGTGGTCAAGAACAACATATTGCGTGTTACTATCTGCTCGTCATGGAATAGCTAGTGTGTGTTTTGCTTGAAATGCAGTGTGTTTTTGATTTGTTATGTAACTGGTGGATTGTCACTTAAGGTTGCGTTCCTGGTGGCAGAGAATGTGGAGGAGCACAAAGGCACACTGAAGTTCTTCATGCAGAAGTTCTGTGCCATAATAAAGACCATGGACTCCACTCACAAGGAGCTCTCCATTGCTGTCCGAGGATATGGATTCTTTGCGGCGGTATGTTTCGTGTTCATCTCCTCATTCCTGGCTTTTCATGCTTTAAATGCTGGGTTGTTGTGTTGCTTTTTTTACATTGCTTTTTTACATTGCATAACAGTAGTCCGTTATTGATTCACAATGTACTGTTCTGATCATTGTGACTTGCAGCCATGTAAAGTGGTTTGCCCTGGTGACGTGGACCTGATGTACATAGAGTTGATCCAACGCTGCAAACAGATGTACCTCACAGAGACTGATGGAGAAGAGGAAAAGGTTTATCAGCTCCCCAGCTTCTTGGACTCGATCGCCAGTGTCCTCATCCACCTAGACAAGGTAACCCAGAACTCTCGCTGTCTTACATGAGATAAATGCCTTCACTCATTTAATATTATTAACATATAAGTGTTTGTCAACAGATCCCTGAAGTTTACACCCCTGTGCTAGAGCGCCTCCTGGTGTTTCAGATGGACAGCTTTCCCCAGTACAGTGTGAGGATGCAGCCCAGTTGCACTCGTGCCATTGTCAAGGTGCTTGTTGCCATGGCATCCAAGGGTCCGGTGTTTTGGAGCTTCATCAGTTCTGTGGGTGAGTTAAAGAAAGGCAGACAAACAGTGAGTTTAGATTCAGTGTTTTGCACTACAAAGACTATGGAATCATGGACTTGTAATATGTTAATCCACCTTCAAACAAGACTGTCATAGTTTTCATAAAGCCCCATAGACCCTTTATAAACTTCAAAGTTACACAAATAATTTAGGCTATTAATATATTTAAGATGTAATCAAATGCCATCCAGCAAGTACTGGAGGGAAGAAGTATGCAACATTTTCTTAAAGTGCCAGAGGTAGGTGGATGTTTATTATGACTAAACTTCCCCTTTTGTCCATTCAGTGCACCAGGGCTTAATTCGCGTCTGTTCAAAGCCTGTCGTCCTTTCAGAGGTGAGGTTATTTTGGTCCTACATCCTGGTTTTACTATGTTTTCACACTGTCACAATTCCATATACAATAAGAACATGGGCTATGATCTATAGATGCCTAGTATAAGGATGTCTTCAAGGTATTTCTAACAACTGTTATTATGTGTGGGCGAGGTGGGGTATTGTCAGTTGGCAGGATGTTTTAGTCAATAGGAACTTTTTAATGGTGGTAGCATTTCTGTTAGGGTGGCGCAAATGCTCAAAATGGCCTCAGGATTGGCGAGGATTCTACTGAGACCTCTCAAATGCAAACCGGGACGTGGAAGGTTCCCTCTAGTCGGGACTACCTGGATCTTTTCAGGGACCTTTTAGACTGTGATCATCTAAAGGTATGCTATTGTTAAGTTCTATATGACCAGCTGGGTGTATGTTCTAAGAAGGTCATGGTTTCATTGTGCGAACGCAGCTAAAACATTTGAAAGATACAAGTAATAATTTAACCCAGGCCTAGTTCTATGAGGATGTTATTTCTCATTGAGTTTGGTTCTTAACATGTTATTTTTACCGTCAGTGACTCAAATGTATTGTCCGTTGTAGGACACTGGGTTTCTTGATGGGGGGTTTGAAACCCAGAACAATACCTTGAGGTCTTTGAGCCGTCTGCTTTATGATGAACTGGTGAAATCCATCCTGAAGATTATAGAGAAGCTGGATCTGTCTGTGCAGAAGATCAACACCGAGGACGAGGAGGTGAGAAGTCTTCTCATAAGAACTTTGAAACCATATGGGTTGATTATATACAGTGAATAATAAGTGTATCTAGCGATGTGTCCGAAGTTTCTATGAAAATAGTGTAAAAGTCCTGTATATTGTAAACAAATGTATGCCCATGGTTAATCTCTTGTTCTGGTGTTTGTGTTTGGTGGTTTCTCATGGTCAGAATGAGCCGGTTAGTAGCAGTATGGTCCTTCCCTCCTCTGACCCAACAGCCCACCTCGTGCCCAACAAACCCAAGGACTTCACTGCCTTCATCAACCTGGTCGACTTCTGCAGGTAAAATACCAAGCGGCTGTAGGACAGGACATTTGAGCCTGGAACACTCTGCTTGATACAGGGGGAGTATAAACAGCTGTGCACAGGACATATGGCGTCCTGGGTGTGGTGGGAGTATGATTTTGAGGTGATTTTGAAGTGTTAAGGGGTCTGGAGCGTTCCTTTACATGGGTATACTTCTTACTTTAAATCTTTATATGCAACGTGAATCATCCAGAGCTTTTAAGCTGAGTGTTTTAGATGATGGTTGACCCCTGTGTGTGAACCTCTAGGTAAATTACGAGACCCTTTAACATTTTTGGTCTTGTAGTCAATTGCTGGCGCAGAAGCGTCTGGAGTGTTTCGTACAGTGGGTGTACCCTTTGAGCCATGAGCTGATCCTGCAGTCCATAAGAGCCCCGATGGTCAGTGGCTTCTATAAGCTTCTCTGTGTCTCCATGACAGTAGCCAAGAGAATCAAGTACTTTCAGGTAAATTGTGGTCAAACCAGTGCTCTTTTACATTTTCTACTCTACATGGTAAAACACACCAGGGTAGTGTAACTATGTTCTAGTGGCTGAGGTGCACACTGTATTTTCTTTGTTAGGATGTTGGACCGAAAAGTTCTGGAAGCAGTGACAAGGACCATGTGAGGGGCGCTTGCTTTGCGCTCTTCTCAAAGTTTGGAAAGGAGGTAAAGCATGAGAGCTTTTTGAATCCACTGTAAGTGAAGAGGAGTCGTAGTTAATGTTCATTGTGTTTGAGTGGTCACTGTTCTCTGTGGTCTGTGTTTGAGTGGTCACTGTGTTCTCTGTGGTCTGTGTTTGAGTGGTCTCTGTGTTCTCTGGTCTGTGTTTGACTGGTCGCTGTGTTCTCTGTGGTCTGTGTTTGAGTGGTCGCTGTATTCTCTGTGGTCAGTGTTTGAGTGGTCACTTGTGTTCCCTTGTCTGTGTTTGAGTGGTCTCTGTGTTCCCTGGTCAGTGTTTGAGTGGTCTCTGTGTTCTCTGTGGTCAGTGTTTGAGTGGTCACTGTGTTCTCTGTGGTCAGTGTTTGAGTGGTCTCTGTGTTCTCT
>JACXGM010008397.1:0-22736 GCA_016801145.1 Umbra pygmaea | reverse complement strand
ACAGGTTACAGTATGGACAGTACAATAGGGTACAGTATGGGACAGTACAGTAGGGAACAGTAAAACAGGTTACAGTATGGACAGTACAGTAGGGGACAGTACAACAGGTTACAGTATGGACAGTACAATAGGTTACAGTAGGGGACAGTACCATAGGGTACAGTATGGGACAGTATTATGTTATAGTAGGGGACAGTACAAAAGGTTACAGTATGGACAGTACAATAGGGTACAGTAGGGGACAGTAACATAGGGTACAGTAGGGACAGTATTATAGGGTATAGTTTGGGACAGTACAATATGTAACATTAGGGGACAGTACAATATGGTACAGTAGGGGAAAGTACAATAGGGTACAGTAGGGGACAGTACAACATGTTAAAGTAGGGACAGTACAATAGGGGACAGTAGGGGACAGCACAACATGTTAAAGTAGGGACAGTAATACATTAGGGTACAGTAGGGGACAGTACAACATGTTACAGTAGGGACAGTACAATAGGGTACAGTAGGGGACAATACAATAGTAAACAGTAGTGGACAGTACAATAGGGTAAAGTAGGGGACAATACAATAGTAAACAGTAGGGTACAGTATGATAGGGTACAGTAGGCGACAGTACAACATGTTACAGTAGGGACAGTACAATAAGGTACAGTAGGGGACAATACAATAGTAAATAGTAGGGGACAGTACAATAGGGTACAGTAGGGGACAGTACAACATGTTATAGTAAGGACAGTACAATAGGGTACAGTAGGGGACAATACAACATGTTACAGTAGGGACAGTACAATAAGGTACAGTAGGGGACAATACAATAGTAAATAGTAGGGGACAGTACAATAGGGTACAGTAGGGGACAGTACAGCATGTTACAGTAAGGACAATACAATAGGAAACAGTAGGGGACATTATGATGGGGTACAGTAGGGGACAATGCAATAGGAAACAGTAGGGGACAGTACGATAGGGTACAGTAGGGGACAATACAATAGGAAACAGTAGGGGACAGTATGATAGGGTACAGTAGGGGACAATACAATAGGAAACAGTAGGGGACAGTACGATAGGGTACAGTAGGGGACAATACAATAGGAAACAGTAGGGGACAGTACAATAGGGTACAGTAGGGGACAATACAATAGGAAACAGTAGGGGACAGTATGATAGGGTACAGTAGGGGACAATACAATAGTAAACAGTAGGGGACAGTACAATAGGGTACAGTAGGGGACAATACAATAGGAAATCAAAGGGGACAGTACAATAGGGTACAGTAGGGGACAGTACAATAGGAAACAGTAGGGGAAAGTATAATAAGGTACAGTAGGGGACAATAAAATAGGAAACAGTAGGGGACAGTACAATAGGGTACAGTAGGGTACAATACAATAGGAAATCGAAGGGGACAGTACAGTAGGGTACAGTAGGGGACAGTACAACATGTTACAATAGGGACAGTACAATAGGAAACAGTAGGGGAAAGTACAATAGGGGACAGTAGGGGACAATACAATAGGAAACAGTAGGTGAAACTACAATAGGGCACAGTAGGGGACAATAAAATAGGAAACAGTAGGGGAAAGTACATTATGGTACAGTAGGGGACAGTACAATAGGAAACAGTAGGGGAAAGTACATTATGGTACAGTAGGGGACAGTACAATAGTAAACAGTAGGGGACAGTACAACATGTTACAGTAGGGGACAGTACAATAGGGGACAGTGCAGTCGGGATCCTCATGAAGATGCATTAGTGTTGCATAACACCGATACCCGCTATCGTCTTTACAAGCAATGTGAAAATGATCAGAGGATTAGTCAGTCGTTTAAGAGATGGCACTGTACTAGCATCCTTTAGCTAATGTATGCATGCACTCATGTAGCAACGAAAGCGTTGCCACTAAAACACATAATAACTACTTGAGTGGTGTCGCGCTAAACAATCATACTCAAAAAGAACAATGCTGACAAAAATCTGTCAAAGTTCAAAGAGTACTCTTCAAAGAGTTAGAATGGAATACTTGTGTTAAACGTGTCCTTCTCCTATCTTTTATCCCCCGCGGGCAGTCCCGCTTCTCAGCCGTACACCCGCGCTGAGCAGCACTTCATAGTTATTTCTGCCTGTGAGCACTGATTTGAGAGAAGCGTCCGACTGGTTGTTTTAAGCAACAGCGCAGCACGGCCTGGTCTGGCAACGCTCAGACATCAGCTAATTGACCTTTGGGATATGGAACGAAGAACAAGAGAAAAATCTTTCACTTGATTAATTAAAGCTATTAGTTGCCATACATTGAAATGAAATGAGTGGTGTGGGTTATGAAATAATGGTGTTTTTGCAGTGAGTATGTCACATTCATTCTTCAGTTGATGTACATATTTGCAGATCTACAGTTTTAGTAGGTGTACCTAGTTTTGGAAGCAGTATAGTTCAGCTGTTCAGTTACCGTTTGAAGTTGTTGTTTGAAGTGTTATGATCTGTGGGCTGTTGCTAAGGGACACAGAATGTGAAAAGTCTGTTCACGAGGCAGGATGTTTTGGTCAGGATTGAGCTGTCCTGTCTGGCTGTCCATAATCTTTGGAACAGTGGGTGTCCGGAGTAGTAAGAACAACAGAAAATGAAACAGAAGGACAGGAAGAAGGATCACAGAGAGTTATTCCATTTGGAGGATACTACTGAGATAACGAGTGTGATTAGCTGTTATTAGTGTCTGCTAATCCAACTTAATGTCAGTTGAGGGAAAATACACAGAGAGATGAGAGATGGAGAGAGCAAGGGGACAGAACAATGGAGAAAACGAAAGGAGACGTCTTCAAATTCAATTATATCCGTATGAGCCGGTGATTTAGTTGAACAAATAATAGGTATAAAGGTGAGGAGAAAAGAGGAGGTCAGTGGGTCTGCTGTTGATAGATGGGATATAACCGTATGAAAATAATATCTGCTCGCCTTTCAAATGAACATAGCAATCTGAACAAATGAAACAAAGTCAGAAAAAAAAGGATTTTAATTCAATGCCGGGAGTAGAGATTAAGTTGATCCACTGCTGCATAATACGATTGTTATTATTGAGGGTAAACGTGTCATTACAACCAGAACTCAACATCCACTCAGCCACCCCTCATTGACAGTAAATGTGATTACTTCATTACACCAGAAAGTAGGTAAGGGATGAGGCCATCTCCGTACCCATGGGGGAGGCGGGGGTTTACCCGTGGGAGGAGGCTTTGATGTTCGAAGAGAGAGTAGATCTGAGCCAGGAAGGGTTTGCCACGGCTGGCTGCGTGACTAACGTGGAGCGACGTCCTGTTGAACACATGGCTGGATGCACACATAAACACACAGTCACGTAAAGAGCTGTCATACGTGGAGCCCATGCTTGCTTGCACACGGGCTGTACGCACTGCGCGGGCATCAAATAAACACACTCATCAGCTTTCCAACAACATCTCTCGCTGTACATGGCTCGTTTTGCAGACGGACTATACATCGTGTTGTGTTGGAAAGAATCCGCTAATTTAGTTTTTATCTCAGCGCACATCGTTGAAATTACTCCAGGCACACCTTCACTTTCTTTGTATTGCATATTTACAATATTTCAACCGATTTGTGTTGCATACAACTTCAACATGAAGGCCCCATGTGGGTCTGGATGCCAGAATGACACAGATATAAACATGTGACACCAGAGCTATCCCAGAGTGTCTGGAGCCTGTAGTTTGTCCTAATTAACGTAACGAGGGAAAACTCTGGATGTTTACAGTAACACCTGGTTAATCTGTTATGATAATTAATATTTAAAATCAGGTCACATAGAAAAATTGCTGTCTGGTTTGTTTATTGACTAATTCCAATGAATAGTTTAAGATTAAAATACTAAACAGTGTTAAAGTTGAACATAAATCAAATGTGATCCTGTTGACAGACTCTCACCAACAGCCATAAATATAGACTGCCGTGTTGTTTACCGTGACCAGAGAGATAGGAAACTTGTAGGTCTAGACTGTCAACAGCTGTTTTTTAAGCCACATTTGATCAGACACAAAATGATCTAGTTTCCTTGCAACACGCCATGTCAGGTCTCTAATGTATTGGCTGCTAGTTGTTGCTTGCACCTAACAGGAGCGATGTGCTATCACTTTGGCTGAATAAACAGGCAATGGTAGGAAAGTGGAAAGCGTGCGCGCTCTGCTAAGCCCTGTCCATTGGCCCATTGTGCCTGGCCCATTGTAATGGTATAATGAAGAGAGATAAATATGAGCTCTTGCCTAGCAGTGCATTAAGGCGCCAGAGATATTCTATACATATATTACATTAACACTTTATATTGCAGTTGGCACCTCTCAATAGAAATAGGTTAATAAACAATGACTTTGTATTATCCTAACGTAATAATCTGCTTGTTATTACAATTTAATGTTCTAATTGTAAAGTTAATACTCGCTCAAACACACATTGTTTAGCATCAACACACCCACAAAGAGTCTGTCAGTGACAAAGCCATGATAGAGCCCTGATGTTCCATACCGTTCACTGTCCCCTCCAGTCGAGTTGTTCCATTAATAATATAAGTCAGCCTCCCATCCTGATGACTCACCAACTCACCCTTTCATGGGTGACTGAACCACATCACCCCTGCCCTCCGGACCTTCTTTTCACATCTCCTGATCTATTTTTATTTTTT
This sequence comes from Umbra pygmaea, assembly GCA_016801145.1. Classification (NCBI taxonomy): domain Eukaryota; kingdom Metazoa; phylum Chordata; class Actinopteri; order Esociformes; family Umbridae; genus Umbra; species Umbra pygmaea. Next base: position 18,048 of record JACXGM010008397.1, on the reverse strand, counting down.
CATGTGGACGTGTGTGAATGCACATCTTAACAAACTTCTTTCATCTGACCTTTGACATGACCTCCTGCTCCTTTTGTTTTATCCGTTTCCAGGACGACCACTCCATGTTCTTCCAGTTCGGCCCGTCCATCGAGCAGCAGGCATCCATCATGCTGAAGATCATGGAGGAATATGATTGGTACATCTTCTCCATCGTCACAACATACTACCCCGGACACGAGGACTTTGTCAACAAGGTATGTGAGTGTGTGTGCATCAGTGGCGGCTGCCGGTCTTTCAAAGAGGGGAAGCTCATTTTCGGCCTACATCATAAAAATTGTCAATTTATTTATACGTAAATTCTGCCCTAAGTTCCTTTTCAAGAAAATGCTCTGTGACCCTGTCGTACCAACTAGGCAGTGACTTGGCTTTTCCAGTGACTTGACCAGTGTCCTCTTAATGGCCAGCAGAGCTAGGCTGCTTTAACGGCCTTGGCCCATTGTGTTATGGGTGTAGGACTTGAGCCGCTTAAAACAGAAGCTCCTTTCTACACCTGTAGATGTAGCTCCAATTGTTGCCACTAATGACTACAGTGTGTAAATCTGAGGCATTGCACAGTCCAGCTCCATGTCTTTAAGGAACACCAAGTAATCACACAGCTTTCCCCTGTTACCTTGCAAGTCCTGAGCTGAATACGGAACTTGAAGTTCAGTGTATAATTGTATGAAATGTATGATGAAAATTGGCTAGCCATTCTACCACGCAAATAAGAAGAAATCGGTTGCAGCAGTTTGTCTTTCGATTACACTCGCAAAATCCGCGATGGGACTGAACTCGAATAGCTTTGGCGACTTTTTATAGTACAAAAAAAGTCCAGGCCAGCCCATTCCTCCATTCACCCCCAGAGACGCTGAGCATCCGTGGACGGGAGATAATCGCAGCATTTATCCAATGACCGTATAAGTTCGAAGCAGTGAAAAAAACTTCAGTTTCAAAGCAGCCCCATTGAAGTCCATGGATGCTAGCCTTCAACAGGGAAATGCACTGTGTGACGGTACGGGAATGTATGAGAAGGAAATCGAGTCAGTCGACCTGCTATATGTAGCTGATCCTGATCAAACTGGTCTTTGAGATGAATGTGTTCTAACGCATTTCTTGTAATAAAATGTTAACACGATAGTACATATTTGACCATAAATTTTATTTTATTTTAGGGGAAGCCAAGATTCCCTTGCAGTCTAAAAGAAATCGCACCTGGTGTGTGTGTTTGCGTTTATGTGAGTGTGTGTGTGTTTGTGTGAGGGTGTGTTTGTGTGCGAGAAATGGAGAGTAATTTTCTCCTGTTCCTAAACCTCATGTATCATTGTGTCTGTGACACCCCCATGAGAGACGGCCCTCACCCAAACTGTTGACTTAATGTGATACTTAGAAAAAATGACCTGAAGCTTTAAACCCCTGGAGATGAGCTGGCCCTTCTCTAGCATTCCAGCTGCCCAGTGACACATCGCAAAACAGGAACCAGAAATGCTGACAGACAAACAAACAAACTGTTGATTTATAGTTATCCTGTGGATATTGTATTAAATCTGTGACACGTATCCCTCCTTCTCGTCCTCCTCCCTCCATGTCTGCTCCCTTTCGTCCACCTTCTCTTGCACCATGGCCTCTTCTCCCATAGATCCGCAACACCATAGAGAACAGTTTTGTGGGCTGGGAGTTAGAAGAAGTCCTCCTGCTGGACATGTCGGTGGATGACGGAGACGCTAAGATCCAGAACCAGATGAAGAAGCTGCAGAGCCCAGTGTACCTGCTGTACTGCACCAAGGAGGAGGCCTACACCATCTTTGAGGTGGCAAACTCAGTGGGGCTGACTGGGTACGGCTACACCTGGATCGTACCATCGCTGGTTACCGGTGATGCTGATAACGTCCCCACTGTGTTCCCCACAGGTACAGGCTTAGAGCTAGGACATAAGTAAACAGGTGGCATATGACCCAGGTTCATCCCTCCATCCACACTTATATCTCATCATCCCTCCTTGTCTCATCCCTCCACACAAATAATAGCTCATCATCCCTCCTTGTCTCATCCCTCCACACAAATAATAGCTCATCATCCCTCCTTGTATCATCCCTCCACACTTATAATATCTCATCATCCCTCCTTGTCTCATCCCTCCACACTTATAATATCTCATCATCCCTCCTTGTCTCATCCCTCCACACTTATAATATCTCATCATCCCTCCTTGTCTCATCCCTCCACACTTATAATATCTCATCATCCCTCCACACTTATTATATGTCATCATCCCTCCTTGTCTCATCCCTCCCATTTTCTCATCATGTGTCATTCATCATATCTCAACCCATCATGTATCAACCCCTCCCTAACTCAGATCCCTCCCAATGTCTCAGCCCTTCAGATTTCTCATCCCATTCTGTCTCATCCCTCTTTTCTATTTCTCAGGGCTCATTTCAGTATCATATGATGAATGGGACTACAGTTTGGAGGCGCGGGTGCGTGATGCAGTGGCGGTCATCGCCACGGCGACTTCCACCATGATGCTGGACCGGGGACAACACACACTGCTCAAGTCAGGTTGCAACGAGACTCCTCACAAGAAGGGCTCCAAACAAGGCAACTCTAATGAAGTGCTCAAGTGAGTCATGGTTCTTGAGAAATGCACTAGATTTAGAGTGGGTACAAACACACACAAAAGGCACATTTAAACCCAACATAAACATATTGACAAGCACACAGAACACTGAGGATAATTGGCTCCCCTTTAGATCCCAGTTGAACCTCAAGAGAAAGATGGATATGTACAGCCTATCACAACAGCCTCCATCTTGTAATTTACAACAATCACCATGAAAGAAAACATAGTTTCCGTCTGTGTTTTAATACAGAATATAACAGTACACTCCGAAACATACCCATTGAATATTTCATCTCCATTTAACTTCATAGGGCTTTGCTTTTAGTGCCTACATTGATCAGATGTTCTGTGACTAATTAAATGCTTGGGGACGAGAGGATTAAATCAAAGGGGTATAAAGAACAGCGGAAAGTTGCTACTGGTGTGGGTGTGTGTGTGTGTCTGTGTTGCAGTACTGATTGATGATGCTTTATTCCTTCGGTTGTACCAGTATTATAATGTTTCCAATTGATTTAAGTTGTTGGTATTCTGCCAGGTATAAACGTTCAACAACACAATAAATTTAGCATGTTTAAAAAAAAAAATAGTTGTAATTATATTGTTGTAGTTTGCAATAATCAGCTGGAGTTCTGCATACCCACTTCCCTGCTCACCCTTTTCCAAGCAACAGGAATAACAGAACAAAAACGCATGAATATTTCAATGCTCAAAATTCAGTGAGACTCATAGGGCCCTATTTTAACGATCTAAACGCATGACGTGAAGCGCCTGGTAAAAGTGCGCATTGGGCGTGTCCAAATCCACTTTTGCTAGTTTGACAGTGGATAAAAGGGTCCATGCGCTGGGCGTGCTGCGCCATTGACTTTAGACCAGGTTTTTGTCAGTCAATGGCGCGATAACTTTCCGATGCCTCAAGATAGCAATACGGCGAACCGCACCGTTTAAAATCTAGCCTGGAATAATAGAAATTGAGTAGCTACTTAACACAGAAACACAAAAGACGAAGGCTCCAGCATAATATGTAGTATTTTACGCAACAGACAAACGAAGCGACCAGCCAATTGGACCAATCAACGTAGACCTAGGATAAGGGAAAAGGGAAAGACCCTGCTCTGGAGTAGGAGCTAAAAAGGTTATAGGAACGGCAGTGCGAGGAACTAAATAATCCCGCAATTTCTTCTATCGGAACACAAGAAAAAAAGGGTTATAGGAACCGTATGTTCTAGGAACTGCAAAAATCCCTGCAGTCGGAAAGTGGCTATAGTCTCCATTTAGGGACTAGAATTCAATCATCCTCCGAGAATACGTATGGGAACCTGGTCACAAACCACACACACTGCACACTCACACACACACCTGGGACAGTGCCCGTTGGGTGGCACTGGTGTTTCTATCCTAACCAATCAAACTCATCCTTTCATCCCAGGGCTGAGTGGAGGTATAGAATGAGACAATGAACAGTGGCGAGTTAGAATGAGAAACAGCAGACCTGCGAGTGACCCTAGGGTTTTGGAGGCCTCCCCCAACCTCATCTCCCATCCCATCTCCATGCCCCAGCACCAGGCTACCTCTCCTGGATGTGTACGCTGTCAGACACTGACGAACTACAGCAGGCAGAGGCCCAGTGAGTCACGCTGTCTGTTCAGGGAGAAAATATTGCTGTGTGTTTGGGTAACTGTGTGTTTGTGTTACTGTGTGTTTGGGTAACTGTGTGTTTGTGTTACTGTGTGTTTGTGTTGCTGTGTGTTTGTGTTGCTGTGTGTTTGTGTTGCTGTGTGTTTTGGTTGCTGTGTGTTTGTGTTGCTGTGTGTTTGTGTTGCTGTGTGTTTGTGTTGCTGTGTGTTTGTGTTACTGTGTGTTTGTGTTGCTGTGTGTTTGTGTTGCTGTGTGTTTGTGTTGCTGTGTGTTTGTGTTACTGTGTGTTTTGGTTGCTGTGTGTTTGGGTTGCTGTGTGTTTGTGTTGGTGTGTGTTTGTGTTACTGTGCGTTTGTGCTACTGTGGGTTTGTGTGTTTGTGTGTGTCACATTGTTTGTACATTTTAGGGGGCAGGATGACCTCACAAGGACAAAACCTTTGACTAGAGAGTTGGGTCTCTGTTGTTTGCCCCTCCCTGACACTGAGGACAAGACATGCAACAGGACAATGAAGACCTGATCATGACGACAGGACAATGAAGAGCTGATCATGACGACAGGACAATGAATACCTGATCATGACGACAGGACAATGAAGACCTGATCAGGACGATGACGACAGGACAATGAAGACCTGATCATGACGACAGGACAATGAAGACCTGATCAGGACGACAGGACAATGAAGACCTGATCATGACGACAGGACAATGAAGACCTGAAACCACTTCCAGTGAGAAGATTTGCTGGAAGTTGTTTCAGATGAGGCTGATTTGTGTGTACATCTGAGGAGTAGAGGGCTTTTTTGTGTACAGGTTTTACGCGAGTACCTAAAATTTCTGCAAGGTAGACACACACACGTCCCTACCACATAACACAACATAACAGATGACAGTAAGTGTGTTTAGCCTGTGGTGGTTTAACACTCCTGCAGCTCTCTCATGCATCTAGTATGGCTGGCATGTTGTTTTCATCCTATTTAAAAAATAAAGTGATTTTACCTTAGGCCACACACATACTCACGATTGCTTCCCTCCCTCCAACAGTTACAAAACAAGTTGGCTAATATATCATTGGCCTGTTCATTGGGGTAGTGAGCTGAATGGTGGACTGTTTCATTGTGCTTTTGGCCTATTAAGATAAAAACTCACATAATGACAGAGCACTATTGAATTGGGTCAGAATATCCCTGCTCCTTCTTGTTCCTCTCTCGTTCCCTTCATTCATTTCCTCTCACGTGCGTTCTCTCATTACGAGTGCTGCTTGGGTCTTTACTCTTGCGAAGTTGATTTTCATAAATAAAAAGTTAGTTGATAGGCAGCGTCTCATTTTTACTCTCCATTTAGTTAACTGCTTTGTGTCTACCGCACAACCTCACTGGCTCCGTCGCTTTGTTGCTCTGTTACTCTCTCTGTTGCTCTGTTGCTCTGTTATCCTCTCTGTTGCTCTATTTTACTTTCTCTCCGATTCTCTGTTTCACACTCTGTCACTCTTTTTCACTCTGTTGATCTATTTAACTCTATCTGCTGCTTTGTTTTACACTGCTGCTCTGTTTCACTCTTTCTGTTGCTCTGCTTACATCGCTCTGTTTAAATCTTTTACTATTCTTCTTTGTGCTCTCTGTCTTTCTGTTGACCCTTTTCCCTTCCATGCATTCTTTCTACTTCTTGGGAAACAACATGGTAATCTTTTTATTCATCCATAAACATGTATTTCTCATTTTTTCTAATTTATGACATACTAGAATTCATAAAAATGCCATTCAAACAACCAGCCAATATTCCATACAATCTCTTCATTATTTAAATGCTCAGTCTGTCAGATGAATGCACATAAATACATAATCACGCCATGTAATCAATATACTGCTTTTTGGCATTGTTCACCATAACTAAAATGAAGGATCTTTTCTTTTTCATGGTCTTTGTAGTGGCCTCCATCAGTATTGAGAAAAGTATAACAAATTGTACTTTTTACAGAACACTTATGCATATGAAAAAACAATTCAACAATAAGTATGAGGCAAGAGTAAAGATTGTCACCAATTATTTCTGTCTGTTTCAACACCTACCTTATATATTTTACCAACTAAGTATAACAGCACTTTCAGAGGTCCGTCCACCCATTTTATGTGCACATAATTATTGGGACAATTCAACTTAAAAGGGAACAATGACAAAACGTCTTTATTGGTCTTTGTTCCTAAATCTCTTGAAGTAATTATTTGACTGTCTTGTTCATCAGATATCTCTCTTGCTAGGGTTAAGCTAGCGCAAGTGCTACGGCATAAGGTCATATGGCACTATGCAGAGAAATGTGTTTTATGTCCCTTCAAAAATATTCCCAAGGCCGACAAGAAAAATAATAATTTAGGTTAATGCCACAGATGCAAACTTTTAAAGAAAGCTTGGTGTGAGATGGGACAGATGAAGTGACGCAGGTCACTTTCACCATTGGAAAATTGGATGGCCATCTATCCAAATTTTTACCTGGGATTTTTGTGAAAGAAATAAGAGATGTGGCGTGAGATCTGGATCATTTGTATGTGTCTCACTGCCAATGCATTACAGTTGGAAACCCTGCCAATGTCAACCCAAAGATAACATAAACCTCAATGGTTTTTGAAGTCCATAAAAATGTTACCTTTTCGGACACAATCACAACTCTGGGCCCTATTTTAACGATCTAAGCGCATGTTGTGAAGCCCATGGCGCAAGTGCGCTTTGGGCGTGACCAAATCCACTTTTGCTAGTTTGACAGCATATAAAAGGGTGGTCTAAAAGGGTTGTACCAAGTGTCTTCATTAATTCATGGGTGTGTTTTGGGCGTAACATGCGATAAACCAATCAGAGATTCATCTCCCATTCCCTTTAAGAGCCAGGCACATTTGTACCTTTCGCGCATTGCAATTTGACGGCGGATTTGCACCATAATATTTTTATTTGTAATCTTTTGCATGTTCGTGTGCTGCTGCGCTTCCCTGTGTGTGTGCAACAAGCATAGTGTGCATGCACTGTGCTTATGCCATAGGTGCATTTGACTAATTTGCTGTTAAAATAACAATGACAAGTCTATTGAGTTTGAACCAAGTTTTTGTTGGTCGATGGCGTGATCACTTTCCGATGCCTCAAGATAGCAATATACCAAGAATTATCCTGAACACACCTCTCTGTTAGACCAGCACTCCCATGGGCGCAAATATGAGCGCATGTGTATTTGCTATTTAAACATTGTGGGCGCCTGACGAGAAATTGACAACTGCGTCGGTCTTAAACTAGCAAAGACACTTGCGTTCAGACTTTGCACTGCGTTGCGCCGGGTGCAAGATAGGGCCCCTTATGTTTGACGAAAAACCCAACATTGCATACCACCAATAGAAGCTCATCCCACCATTCAAGCATGGTGGTGGGAATGCAAAGCTCTGGGGCTGCTTTATCTCCTTTGTACCTGGACAACTGCACAATAATAGGGGAAACATGAATTCTGAGCCATACAAAAAGATTTTTAACAGAACTTTGTGCCAATTTTTTTAACAGAACTTTGAGCTTGGTCAAGGAGTTAAAGCTGGGCTGAAAATAGCAGCGCATTCACATTTGACTATCAATGGGACAAAACTGTAAAGAAAAAGTTCCAATTTAATATGGCTCTGACTATTTAAAAAAATTATCTGAAGCAAATCTGTGAACAAGTCTGGTAACTCTTTGAATAACACAATCTAAAGAGGCTCTATGTCTTCAAGCAAGACAATGGCCCAAAGCAACCAAAGAATGAGTCAGTAGAGAGAAGGCTTGTGTTTTGGATTGGCCAAGTCAAAGTCCTGGGGCCTCATTTATCAAGCGTTTATTGAAACAATTCTTAATGTGCACTTACGAACGGAATTATGACTGTTCATAAAAGTAGGATTTATTTAACGGTCCTATGACCATTTTACGCACCTTTTTAGGCAGGGTCAGTCAGAATTGGACAAGACTAATTGGGAGAGGAGAAAAATGAGAGGGGGGAATAAATAAATCCTCAGTCATAAATACCACTTTATATAATTACCTCAATGCTCGTCCTCAACATCTATGATTCTGCATCAACTTCACTCAAATATGGTCAAAATCATCCTTTTAAACCTGCGTGAAACATAGGCTACAATTAGGTTCATGAAATCTATGACGCAATCCAAAAATTGAGGAAAGCTTTACATATTGAGCATAATAGATTTTTCACACTTGATCTGTAAAAAAATTTATTTGCTAAGGAGAGTATTTGCATAGTTTGCATTGGGAAATACTATATGTTTTCCTTCCAATGAATACAACAGTCACCAATAGGCATTCAAACGTTAATAGCTCCAGAGTAGCCTAGCTACAAATAAATACCATAAATCTGTTCTTCTGAATAAATTACTCATGCATTCCACCTGTCGCCTTTACATTCAGCAGGCTTGTATGCGTACATTGAGTGGAAAGGCTATTCTGTTCACATAACCTACTATTCTTGGGGTTATGTCAATCTGGGTACATTCTATCCCTCCAATTGTTTTTAGGAAGGCATACATTAACGTAGCATAAACAATCTCCTTATGACTTCAACCTTTTGGGCAATATGAGAAATGTTGTATGGAAATTATATGACTCATGTATCGATTTGCTCCTTTTAGGTGCGATATTATCCTACTTAATAGTTCCCGTAGCACAAACCCAATAAGACATTCTTGTTACTTTAAAATACATGTTTTTTTAAGTCAAAATAAAGTCTACTGAGCCACTGTAGCTACTCTCTGCAAAAAGGTCCCATGTATTTAAAAATGTGCTCTCTAGAATGCAGCGTAAAGCAAAACTTTAATCGGAGGATCAGCCTCCCATTTGAATTCCAATGGCCTCAGCCTGTTATAATATTTAAACATTGGTTTAATAATACAAACTATTTACAAACTGACTCTACTTCACATTATTATTTTTACAAAATAAACAACATGGTCAAATTACTTGAAATACCATAGCCTAGAGAAGCGTTACATGAATTCACAGCTGAAAAACAATTCCCCTTTCCTTTGCGTAGAAATAATTGCAAACATTGTTTACGAACAAATTTGTGCCTATGCACACTTGATGAATGAGCCCTCTGACCTTAATCAGGATGATGACAGGACCTTAATCAGGCAGTATATGCCAGACAACCCTCCAAACTCACTCATTTGTCTGAGTTCTGTAGGTAGGTTTGCATAAAAACAGATGTCACAGACTGATTAGAGGATATACCAGATGTTTACTCCAAGATATCATGGCAAAGAGAGGAACCACAAGCTATTAAATAAAGGGGTTCACATATTTTTGCACAGATGAAATCTGAGTTTTGTTTAATAAACCACTTTTATTAAATAAACAATGAATCTATATGTAATATGTTTTTGTTTGTGTCTGTCAGGAGTTGAGGTGTGGTGTAGAGGAAGGAAGATCAGAGGCAGGAGGACGTTTGCAGGTTTTAATATACAATATCTCGACTCATACATATATAGGACGAACCCCCGTAAATATATATAGGCACAACTTCAGGCGTACTGCAAATCACTGGGCAATACGCAGAATAAATATAGGTATTGTCTACTTACAGCTCGCAAGTAATGTGGCGAGGAACACAACTTAGAGAGTCCTATACAACGTAGACCGAGATATCAACACTAAGCATACGCCGCACGTCTTCAATGGACAATATAATAATGAACCGCACCTTTCTCTCATACACCTGGACTGATATAAGGGGCTGATATTACCAGCTGGATGTAATCTAAAAACCAGGCGCACTCAGTCCCCACCAGTACCAGGTGAAAGAGAGGAAGGCGCTACACAACACACATAGCCTAATAGAAAACACAAATAGCAATACAACAACACAAAACAACAGTACATAAGCACTGGCCCTAATCAGAAACGATATTTACAATAAACTGAAATGTACTACATAAACACATTGAGTCCATCTCATAGTATGGAACAGGAGACCCAGTCTGGGAGTCCTGTTACACTGTCCTTTTTTGTAAAGTCCACTAACAATTGGAGTTTTTGAGTTTATTTTTATATTTTATTCAAAAATCATGACGATGTCAGTAGGGTTCACAGACTTTCAAGTGGCATTGTATAATAATTGTGTTATTTTTATATTCATGTTGTAAATGCAAAGAAAGTAATTTCAGATTGTTAAAACACAATACTAATGTTTTAACTTAGGAAACGTTCTGAAATCAATATCTGGTGGAATAGTAACAATATTAATTGGCTTTCCTGCATCTTGGCATGCTCTCCACCAGTCTTTCACATTGATGTTGGGGTGACTTTATGCCAGCCCTGGCACCAAAATTCAACCAGCTCTGCAGTGGTCTCTCATTTTTTCCACAGCTGTAGATTAGAGTATGTCCAGTACCTTATATGAAGTGAATTACATTTTACAAATAGCTTCAATTATCATTGGTTATTTCAAGTAGAGAGAATATGCAATGAAACTGTGAGGCACTACAGTACCTAACATTCTCGTCAAGGAACTCAGACTTTTGTGTACCCAGCTATATTCACAGTCTTATTCCAGTATGGACAGACAGTTGGTATACCTGTAAAGCTAAATTTATAGTAATATGAACATATATTACAGATGTCTTATTTTACTAACAGTAGCCTAGTTTAACAAATTGGTTAGTCCATCAGCTGCGTATAGGCTATATCCTAGGCTTGGCTTATGTTCTAGATTTCTATGTCAAATTTTCTATGTCTATTTTATTTTAATTTATTTAGAAAATTGGTTACAACAAAATTTAAATACAATACAAACACATGTAAGTATATTTTGAAATTCAAAATTCACCTGCCGGTGGACCTCTTGGTCGCCAGTGGACCGCCTGTTAAACGATGAGCAAACCGCCGGACGGACCACCAACTCTGCCACTGCTGGTCCACCTGTGTCCTGCCAGCTCTGTGCTAGCTGGGTAGTTTGGTCCATTCATACTCTTGCAATCACTAATGTACATTTTAATAATGGAATAAAAAAGTCTGTATTTTGATTACAAATAAACTTTAGAAGCCTTTTTGGTTTCACTTTATTTGCATAGTCAAAATTAGTATCTGTAGATCATCTACAGATATTTATACTATAACAACCCATTAAAATTGTACTGAATGATTGCTAAGGTTAAGTTTAGGGTTAGGATTAGAACTAGAGTTAGCTTAAGAGTAAGGGAAAAGGTCAAGTTTAGAGATAGGATGGGTTAGGTTAGGGTGATGGTTAATTGAATCGTTATTGATAGTCTGTGAAGCATAGTTTTTAACTATCCAAATGAAGTGTTACCGCCTTTTTAAACTGTATACCTTTACAGTATAGACTAAAAGTGTGCAATTCCAACTGTGTAGGAAGACAAATCCTGCAACATCAGATTGATCAAATGATGACGTGCCTCCCTATACAAGTTGTTTTGTCTTTTTATCTTGCTAAGTCCGAGGGGAATTTAAACATGGGAGCGGATCAAAGGAAACATAAAAGCTCCATCAATACTGCACACTTACAAAATGACAAATAGCCCAGTCTTTTACAGTAATATTCACTGCTACAACAATCTATTTATCTATCCATTTAAGGCAAGACATTGATGTAGACTCAAGTGTATCTACTCTGCTTCTCCATGGTGACACTAGGAGATTGATCCATCTAAAGAAGTGGCAGACTCGATGAAAGGACGAGGTGATGGACTGGTTAAAAAAAATAGAGGCCCCCTATTCCTCTCTTTCATTTTCTCTTTCTGTCTCTCTCATCTCTCATTCTTCCTCTCATCCCTCTCTCACGAGTGAGATTACTGTTCCCATGGCAACGCAGCAGATTGCTCAAAAATCACTGTGGTTGTGGGCGCCATGGCAACACATTCCATATGCTCGGGCTTGGGTCTCTGATCGGGGTTCTGTGAACTCCGACTTGTTACCCACGGTGACACACATCAAACCCAGTCCAACCCAGTGTGGCGCCACGCTCCATGCACCTGCCCTTATATGGCCTGGTTAACATGGGTGGCTACCATATTCATTTGGGTGGCAGCCATTGCGTTTGTCAAATTTTGTCAAGTTATCAACTGTTTTCCCTGTGTTACATGCAGACTACCTTTTTACATTAGATGAATATAATGACTAGATGAATATGTCGAAGATGGTAACTTGTCATAAAGCACAGTTGAAGATCTGTCTGTTTGCTTTGCTGGTTTAGTTGAAGACACACTGTGTAGCCATAGTAACAGAGTTGAAGGTATATTAAGGCAGCTCTGTTTCGTCATTTTCAGTTTCATCACCAGTCTAGTGTTGAATTCACCTATGCTGTTTAATTATGAGAATCTGGTACAGTGTTTCTCTTGCTCTCTGTTTTGTCAGTTAAATGTAAAAGGCATCTCATTAAGCACACATCTTAACTCTACACATTGCTCTTCTGCTATCAGTGTCAACATAATAGAAACATATTAATTTAAAGATCCTTATCGATATACAGTGCATCTGGAAAGTATTCACAGCACATACATTTTTCCACATTTTGTTATGTTACACTCCTATTCCGAAATTGATTAAATTCACTATTTTCCTAGAACTTCTACAAACAATACCGCATAAAAACAAATTAAAAGAAGTGTGTTTGAAATCTTACCAAATCACATGTACTTAAGTATTCCCAGCCTTTCCCATGAAACTCATTAGGAAAATTGGGCTCAGGTGCATCCTGTTTCCACTGATCATCCTTGAGGTTTCCACAACCTGTGGTAAATTCAGTTGATTGGATATGATTTGGAAAGGCACACACCTGTCTAAATAATTTCCCACAGTTAACAGTGCATGTTAGAGCACAAACCAAGCCTTGAAGTCCAAGAAATTGTCTGTAGACCTCAGAGACAGGATTGTATCGAGGCACAGATCTGGAGAAGGGTACAGAAAAATATCTGCAGGATTGAAGGTCCCAATGAGCACAGTGGCCTCCATCATCCGTAAATAGAAGAAGTTTGGAACCACCAGGACTTTTCCTAGAGCTGGGTGCCTAGCCGAACTGAGTGATCGGGGGAGAAGGGCCTTAGTCAGGGAGGTGACCAAGAACACGATGGTCAATCTGACAGCAATTCCTTGTGTCCAGATTGGGTGCCTGTGGGTTAAATCGTGGAAGGATAGTTGGTGAACGTAATCATATCGTGCATGATCCGACTAAAGGCTTCCTTGTTGGATTCTCAGGGCAAAGAATTGGCAACTAGTTGACACGTTGTTGGATGAACCATGTGCGCGCACTCGCCATCCCACGAATCTGTCCAAGGGGTTGCAAAGCTGCCGAAAAGGCAGAATTAGAGGGAATTGGGAGGGGAGAAAAATTGGGAAATTGTCCATTGTCCATAGATCTTCATTAATTAGTGTATCCAGCTACATTCATTCTGTAAGTAATGCCTTAGACAAGGTATGAAAACATTAGATATTTCACAAAAACTTAAGTGTGATCATTATACTGTAAAGAGATTTGTGGCTGATTCAGAGCACAGATGGGTCGTGCAGATAAAGGCATAATGAAGAAGGTAACTGCCAGACAAATTCATCAGATGAAGAGAGCAGCTGCTAAAATGCCATTACAAAGCAGCAAACAGGTATTTGAAGCTGCTGGTGCCTCTGAAGTCCCGTGAAGCTCAAGGTGTAGAATCGTCCAGAGGCTTGCAGTTGTGCATAAACCTAGTATTCGTCCACCCCTAACCACAAGCAGAAACAGTTGCAGTGGGCCCAGAAACTCATGAAGACAAATTTTCAAACAATCTTGTTTACTGTTAAGTATCGTGGAACCCTGGATGGTCCAGATGGATGGAGTAGTGGATGATGGGTGGATGGCCACCATGTCCCAATAAGACTGCGACATCAGCAAGGAGGTGGAGGTGTCCTGTTTTGGGCTGGAATCATGGAGAGAGAGCTGGTAGGCCCCATTAGGGTCCCCGAAGGTGTGAAAATGACCTCGGTAAAGTATATAGAGTAGGGCTGCAACTAACGATTATTTGGATAATCGATTAATCTGTTGGTTATTTCTTCGATTAATTGATGAATCGGATAAAACAGACTAACAAATATTTCCATAACTAAAAAAAAATGTATTCCAAATTGAAAATTTTAACACAATAGACCTAAATGTATGCTATAAAACATGTGCAAAATATGGAATTTTTTATCTTGCTTAGACTGACCTGAGATGGTATAATTATTGTCTACAAAACAATTGTAGAAACAGCTTTTATATAACATAGTTGTACATAGCCTTATAATAAGGCCTGTTAAATAGTAATTTTGTTGCTTTATGTATTTTTACCTGTTTATGCTTATTTTGACCTTAACTGTTTTTGATTAAGAATTACTTTTATTTTGAAACGGACTGTGGAGTTTCTACTGTGCGCAACATTAGACTAGTTTAAAAAAAATAAAAGTAAATCACGTAGTGAAACGTTTAACAAATTAGCATCCCTGAAGAAGTACAATGTTAGCATATGTTGTAATACTGTAATAGTAAGATCTGGTTTGTGTTTTAAATTAGTTTTGCACTATAAATTTTTCTGTTTGTTTACTTTAGCACTGCCATGTAGTGTTAATGAGCTTGTTAGATTAACGTTGGCTCTACCATGTCTGCTTTACCACAAACATTAATTAGCCAGCTAGTTAAATACACTTGTCGTGCAATGTTGGAGGAACTAATCGTCATTTCAAAACGCAACGCATGCTATTATTAACTTACCCTGCTGTTGAGTCCCCTTTGCCTATCGCTCCAACCTTTTTTCCTTTCAAGTGATCCCTCATTACGGTGGTGCTCCGGTGCCATGCCATTTATGTTTTACAGAGTTTGCATGTAAAACTTTTTTGTTTAATTTAAAATGAAGTTCTGCCATAATATCCAAGATTTCGGTCAGACAGTTTAAAACGTTGTTTCTTAAATTGACGTAGCTCCACCACACAGCTAGCAACAAAATAGACCCAACGAATCGATAATGAAATTTGTTGCCAACAATTTTAATAATCGATTTTTATCGATATCATCGATTCGTTGTTGCAGCCCTAATATAGAGTTTCTGACTGACCACTTTATTCCATGGTACAAAAAGAAGAACCGTGCCTTCCGTAGCAAAATCATCTTCATGCATGACAATACATCTCATGCTGCAAAGAATACTTCTGTCATTAGCAGCTACGGGCATAAAAGGAGAGAAACCCATGTTCTGGCCCCCATCCTCCCCTGACCTCAACCCTATTGAGAACCTTTGGAGCATCCTCAAGCAAAAGGTCTATGAGGGTGGGAGGCAGTTTGCATCAAAACAGCAGCTCTAGTAGGCTATTCTGACATCCTGCAAAGAAATTCAAGCAGAAACTCTCCATAAAGTTCAGTGGATGCAAGAATTGTGAAGGTGATATCAAAGAAGGGGTCCTATGTTAACATGTAACCCTGCCCTGTTATGATGTGTTTGATTGAAATAGCTTTTGATTTCAGTAAATATGACCTCCTAATGCTGCAAATTCAACAAATTAGTATTTTCAGTTCTTTACAACCTATAAAATGTTTTGAAACTGTTGTGCATAATAATTTGTAACAGTGCATTTTGAGTTTTTTATTTTTTGAAAGAAATACTGTTTCCATTGACTTATACCCTAACGGATAAAGATTATACTGACTGTCATTTGCATCAACTATTTGGGAAAATCTGTGTAAAATATAATTTGCATAATATTTTGGAATGTGGTGTATATATTTGCTACGACCGTTTTTCCCCTCATGGCTGTCTTCTTTTGTATTGAGTGTTTTTCTGTCATTTAAACACTGTTTATTTTGTGAGTTCTCCTTCACACTTCTCTCATTCCACACTTCTCATGGATCATTATGTTGCCTGATCAATGTCCTCCAGGCTCAGTCATCCAGTTTGGAGGGACGGCTCGATCTAGACAAGGTGTTGGTGGTGCCATACGCTTTCCACTTCTTAATAATGCTCTGAACGGTACTCAGAGGACTAGTTAAAGCCTTTGAAATCTTTTTGTATCCTTTCATTTGTGTTTTTCCACAACTTTTTCCCGGAGCCCTTTTGAAATCATCTTTCAAACCATGGTGTATTCTTTGCGTTGCCATGGACTACTAGCAATTGACTCATCATGGAACAGCTGGTTTTCTTATGAAGTAATCAAAACCACTACAATTGATGTCAGGTGGGAGGAAATTAGCATGCTGGGTGATCTGGAAATTGTACCTGAGCAAGTTTATAACAGTTACTCTAAGGGGCTGATCACTTACACTATTCAAATCCTTATGCTTGTCCATTTTTCCTTCTTCTAACACATCAACTTTGAGGACAAAATGAAGAAGAAGCAGGAAAAATTGGCAAGTGTAAGGATTTGAGCGACTTCGATAAGGGCCAAATGGTGACGACTAGATGAGTGGGTCAGAGCCTTTTCAAAACTGCAGTTCTTGTGGGGTGTTCCTGGTCTGCAGTGGTCAGTACCTATCAAAAATGGGGCTGCTGAATAAATTTTATATTAAGAATAAAATGTTACTGTAGATTTCTCTCATATTTTGAGTGTTAGATCAAGCTGGTAAATAATACCATTCTTTTTTATAGCCTATTTGTTTATCTGTACTAATAGTGCCAATAATTGTGGAGAGCACTGCATATATAATATGTAATATCTACTGTAAACACACCCATAGTTACAGTATTTCTTTCAGAGGCAAGCAGCCCGTTGCCATGGAAATGCATCTGCAACCAAACCATGAAAATGAGAGAGAGTGAGGGTGGCATTACGCAGGGTGTGGGGGGAGTTGAGATTCTGTCTGTGGCACGCACTTGTTGACATAAATTATGCTGATACTTATTCACACAAGCACATTATACCTGGACAATCTCTCTTCCTCTATTTTCTAGTTGGAGTACATTATCAGGCATACTGTTTTACAGTCTGAAAGTGGGTCATCTGTGCTATTGCTGAATCAACCAAGCAACCTTGACAATATGAACATAGCTTTAGTTGTAACCTTAAATACACTGATGTCTCAAATTTTACATGTACATGGCTATGATGTTTTCATTTGCACGGTGTACATTATGGTTTCTATTCCTCTATCAAAGGATACATTAATATCAGGGGACACCTCTCTTTCAGAGGACAAGTCACTATCAGAGGACACATCACTATCAGAGGACACGTCACTATCAGACAATCTGTCACTATTAGAGGACACGTCACTATCAGAGGACACGTCACTATCAGACGATCTGTCACTATTAGAGGACACGTCACTATCAGACGATCTGTCACTATTAGAGGACACGTCACTATTAGAGGACACTTCACTTTCAGAGGACACGTCACTATCAGACGATCTGTCACTATCAGAGGACACGTCACCATCAGTGGACACATCAGAGGACACCTCACCATTAGTGGACACATCAGAGGACATCTCACTAGACCACAGTCATCCAGGCCGTGCCCTTTTCTCACTGCTGCCATCTGGTAGACGTTACCGGAGCATCAAATCACGGACTACCAGACTAAAAAACAGTTTCTTTCCGCAGAGCCATTCGGCTGCTTAACATGGAACATTGATTACAAATCATTTCTTGAGTCCCTGTCATTCTCTGGTCACTTTATCCACTCATTCAATGCACCTTTAAAAAAGAATTTCCATGCCATATTTATATTATTCATTACTATTATTACTATTATTATTGTTTTAAAATTTCTTCATATTGTATATAATTTTTTTAAGCCCACT